>CAWVNZ010001881.1:0-130407 GCA_963930735.1 Dioctria linearis | reverse complement strand
CAAAAAAATAATTTTATAGTGTCGCAAATTTTAAATACGCCAGGGATTGCCTTTTCTATAGTAAATTACTCAAAAAATAATTTTTTGCTATCGCAAATTTTAAATGTGCCAGGGATTGCCTTTTCTATAGTAAATTTTTCAAAAATTTATTTTATACTGTCGCAAATTTTAAATACGCCAGGGATTGCTTTTTCTGTAGTAAATTTTTCAAAAAATAATTTTATACTGTCGCAAATTGTAAATTCGCCAGGGAATGCCTTTTCTATAGTAAATTTTTCAAAAAATAATTTTATACTGTCGCAAATTTTAAATACGCCAGCGATTGCCTTTTCTATAGTAAATTTTTCAAAAATTAATTTTTTTACTGTCGCAAATTTTAATTACGCTAGGGATTGCCGTTTCTATAGCAAATTTTGCGAAAATTATTTTTTACTGTCTCAAATTTTAAATACGCCTGGGATTGCCTTTTCTATAGTAAATTTTGCAAAAAATAATTTTTTACTGTCGCAAATTTTAAATACGCCAGGGATTGCCTTTTCTATAGTAAAATATTCAAAAAATAATTTTTTACTGTCGCAAATTTTAACTACGCCAGGGATTGCCTTTTCTATAGTAAATTTTCAAAAAATAATTTTATACTGTCGCAAATTTTAAATACGCCAGGGATTGCCTTTTCTATAGTAAATTATTCAAAAAATAATTTTTTGCTGCCGTAAATTTTAATTACGCCAGGGATTGCCTTTTCTTTAGTAAATTTTGCAAAAATTATTTTTTACTGTCGCAAATTTTAAATACGCCAGGGTTTGCCTTTTCTATAGTAAATTTTTCAAAAATTAATTTTTTATTGTCGCAATTTTAAATACGCCAGGTATTGCCTTTTCCGTAGTAAATTTTGCAAAAAATAATTTTTTACTGTCGCAAGTTTTAAATTCGCCGGGATTGCTTTTTCTATAGTAAATTATTCAAAAATTAATTTTTTACTGTCGCAAATTTTAAATACGTCAGGGATTACGTTTTCTATTGTAAATTTTGCAAAAAATAATTTTTTGCTGTCGCAAATTTTAAATACGCCGTGGATTTCCTTTTCTATAGTAAATTTTTCAAAAAATAATTTTATACTTTCGCAAATTTTAAATACGCCAGGGATTGCCTTTTCTATAGTAAATTTTACAAAAATTAATTTTTTACTGTCGCAAATTTTAAATACGCCAGGGGTTACCTTTTCTATAGTAAATTGTTGAAAAAATAATTTTTTCCTGTCGCAAATTCTAAATAAGCCAGCGATTGCCTTTTCTATAGTAAATGTTGCAAAAAATAATTTCTTACTGTCGCAAGATTTAAATACGCCAGGGATTGCCTTTTCTATAGTAAATTATTCAAAAAATAATTTTTTACTGTCGCAAATTAGAGATACTCCAGGGATTGCCTTTTCTATAGTAAATTTTTCAAAAATTAATTTTTTACTGTCGCAAATTTTAAATACGCCGGGGATTGCCTTTTCTATAGTAAATTATTCAAAAAATAATTTTTTACTGTCGCAAATTTTAAATACGTCAGGGATTACGTTTTCTATAGTAAATTTTGCAAAAAATAATTTTTTGCTGTCGCAAATTTTAAATACGCCGTGGATTGCCTTTTCTATAGTAAATTTTTCAAAAAATAATTTTATACTTTCGCAAATTTTAAATACGCCAGAGATTGCCTTTTCTATAGTAAATTTTTCAAAAATTAATTTTTTACTGTCGCAAATTTTAAATACGCCAGGGATTGCCTTTTCTATAGTAAATTGTTCAAAAAATAATTTTTTCCTGTCGCAAATTTTAAATACGCCAGCGATTGCCTTTTCTATAGTAAATTTTGCAAAAAATAATTTTTTACTGTCGCAAGTTTTAAATTCGCCCGGATTGCTTTTTCTATAGTAAATTATTCAAAAATTAATTTTTTACTGTCGCAAATTTTAAATACGTCAGGGACTACGTTTTCTATAGTAAATTTTTCAAAGATTAATTTTTTACTGTCGCAAATTTTAAATACGCCAGGGGTTGCCTTTTCTATAGTAAATTGTTAAAAAAATAATTTTTTCCTGTCGCAAATTTTAAATACGCCAGGGATTGCCTTTTCTATAGTAAATTTTTCAAAAATTAATTTTTTACTGTCGGAAATTTTAAATACGCCAGGGATTGCCCATTCTATAGTAAATTTTTCAAAAATTAATTTTACACTGTCCCAAATTTTAATTGCGCCAGGGATTGCCTTTTCTATAGTAACTTATTCAAAAAATAATTTTATACTGTCGCAAATTTTAAATACCCCAGGGATTGCCTTTACTATAGTAAATTTTCCAAAAATTAATTTTTTTACTGTGGCAAATTTAAATACGCCAGGTATTGCCTTTTCTATAGTAAATTTTGTAAAAAATATTTTTATACTGTCGCAAATTTTAATTGCGCCAGGGATTACCTTTTCTAATGCAAATTTTTCAGAAAATAATTTTTGGCTGTCGCAAATTTTAATTACGCCAGGGATTGCCTTTTCTATAGTAAATTTTACAAAAAATTATTTTTACTGTCGCAAATTTTAATTACGCCAGTGATTGCCTTTTCTATATTAACTTATTCAAAAAATAATTTTATACTGTCGCAAATTGTAAATACGCCAGGGATTCCCTTTTCTATAGTAAATTTTGGAAAATTAATTTATTACTGTGGCAAAATTTAAATACGACAGGGATTGCCCTTTCTATAGTAAATTTTTCAAAAAATAATTTTTTACTGTCGCAAATTTTAATTACGCCAGAGTTTGCCTTTTCTATAGTAAATTTTTCAAAAAAATAATTTTATAGTGTCGCAAATTTTAAATACGCCAGGGATTGCCTTTTCTATAGTAAATTACTCAAAAAATAATTTTTTGCTATCGCAAATTTTAAATGCGCCAGGGATTGCCTTTTCTATAGTAAATTTTTCAAAAATTTATTTTATACTGTCGCAAATTTTAAATACGCCAGGGATTGCTTTTTCTGTAGTAAATTTTTCAAAAAATAATTTTATACTGTCGCAAATTGTAAATTCGCCAGGGAATGCCTTTTCTATAGTAAATTTTTCAAAAAATAATTTTATACTGTCGCAAATTTTAAATACGCCAGCGATTGCCTTTTCTATAGTAATTTTTTCAAAAATTAATTTTTTTACTGTCGCAAATTTTAATTACGCTAGGGATTGCCGTTTCTATAGCAAATTTTGCGAAAAATTATTTTTTACTGTCTCAAATTTTAAATACGCCTGGGATTGCCTTTTCTATAGTAAATTTTGCAAAAAATAATTTTTTACTGTCGCAAATTTTAAATACGCCAGGGATTGCCTTTTCTATAGTAAAATATTCAAAAAATAATTTTTTACTGTCGCAAATTTTAACTACGCCAGGGATTGCCTTTTCTATAGTAAATTTTTCAAAAAATAATTTTATACTGTCGCAAATTTTAAATACGCCAGGGATTGCCTTTTCTATAGTAAATTATTCAAAAAATAATTTTTTGCTGCCGTAAATTTTAATTACGCCAGGGATTGCCTTTTCTTTAGTAAATTTTGCAAAAATTATTTTTTACTGTCGCAAATTTTAAATACGCCAGGGTTTGCCTTTTCTATAGTAAATTTTTCAAAAATTAATTTTTTATTGTCGCAATTTTAAATACGCCAGGTATTGCCTTTTCCGTAGTAAATTTTGCAAAAAATAATTTTTTACTGTCGCAAGTTTTAAATTCGCCGGGATTGCTTTTTCTATAGTAAATTATTCAAAAATTAATTTTTTACTGTCGCAAATTTTAAATACGTCAGGGATTACGTTTTCTATTGTAAATTTTGCAAAAAATAATTTTTGCTGTCGCAAATTTTAAATACGCCGTGGATTTCCTTTTCTATAGTAAATTTTTCAAAAAATAATTTTATACTTTCGCAAATTTTAAATACGCCAGGGATTGCCTTTTCTATAGTAAATTTTACAAAAATTAATTTTTTACTGTCGCAAATTTTAAATACGCCAGGGGTTACCTTTTCTATAGTAAATTGTTGAAAAAATAATTTTTTCCTGTCGCAAATTCTAAATACGCCAGCGATTGCCTTTTCTATAGTAAATGTTGCAAAAAATAATTTCTTACTGTCGCAAGATTTAAATACGCCAGGGATTGCCTTTTCTATAGTAAATTATTCAAAAAATAATTTTTTACTGTCGCAAATTAGAAATACTCCAGGGATTGCCTTTTCTATAGTAAATTTTTCAAAAATTAATTTTTTACTGTCGCAAATTTTAAATACGCCGGGGATTGCCTTTTCTATAGTAAATTATTCAAAAAATAATTTTTTACTGTCGCAAATTTTAAATACGTCAGGGATTACGTTTTCTATAGTAAATTTTGCAAAAAATAATTTTTTGCTGTCGCAAATTTTAAATACGCCGTGGATTGCCTTTTCTATAGTAAATTTTTCAAAAAATAATTTTATACTTTCGCAAATTTTAAATACGCCAGAGATTGCCTTTTCTATAGTAAATTTTTCAAAAATTAATTTTTTACTGTCGCAAATTTTAAATACGCCAGGGATTGCCTTTTCTATAGTAAATTGTTCAAAAAATAATTTTTTCCTGTCGCAAATTTTAAATACGCCAGCGATTGCCTTTTCTATAGTAAATTTTGCAAAAAATAATTTTTTACTGTCGCAAGTTTTAAATTCGCCCGGATTGCTTTTTCTATAGTAAATTATTCAAAAATTAATTTTTTACTGTCGCAAATTTTAAATACGTCAGGGACTACGTTTTCTATAGTAAATTTTTCAAAGATTAATTTTTTACTGTCGCAAATTTTAAATACGCCAGGGGTTGCCTTTTCTATAGTAAATTGTTAAAAAAATAATTTTTTCCTGTCGCAAATTTTAAATACGCCAGGGATTGCCTTTTCTATAGTAAATTTTTCAAAAATTAATTTTTTACTGTCGGAAATTTTAAATACGCCAGGGATTGCCCATTCTATAGTAAATTTTTCAAAAATTAATTTTACACTGTCCCAAATTTTAATTGCGCCAGGGATTGCCTTTTCTATAGTAACTTATTCAAAAAATAATTTTTATACTGTCGCAAATTTTAAATACCCCAGGGATTGCCTTTACTATAGTAAATTTTCCAAAAATTAATTTTTTTACTGTGGCAAATTTTAAATACGCCAGGTATTGCCTTTTCTATAGTAAATTTTGTAAAAAATATTTTTATACTGTCGCAAATTTTAATTGCGCCAGGGATTACCTTTTCTAATGCAAATTTTTCAGAAAATAATTTTTGGCTGTCGCAAATTTTAATTACGCCAGGGATTGCCTTTTCTATAGTAAATTTTACAAAAAATTATTTTTACTGTCGCAAATTTTAATTACGCCAGTGATTGCCTTTTCTATATTAACTTATTCAAAAAATAATTTTATACTGTCGCAAATTGTAAATACGCCAGGGATTCCCTTTTCTATAGTAAATTTTGGAAAATTAATTTATTACTGTGGCAAAATTTAAATACGACAGGGATTGCCCTTTCTATAGTAAATTTTTCAAAAAATAATTTTTTACTGTCGCAAATTTTAATTACGCCAGAGTTTGCCTTTTCTATAGTAAATTTTTCAAAAAAATAATTTTATAGTGTCGCAAATTTTAAATACGCCAGGGATTGCCTTTTCTATAGTAAATTACTCAAAAAATAATTTTTTGCTATCGCAAATTTTAAATGCGCCAGGGATTGCCTTTTCTATAGTAAATTTTTCAAAAATTTATTTTATACTGTCGCAAATTTTAAATACGCCAGGGATTGCTTTTTCTGTAGTAAATTTTTCAAAAAATAATTTTATACTGTCGCAAATTGTAAATTCGCCAGGGAATGCCTTTTCTATAGTAAATTTTTCAAAAAATAATTTTATACTGTCGCAAATTTTAAATACGCCAGCGATTGCCTTTTCTATAGTAATTTTTTCAAAAATTAATTTTTTTACTGTCGCAAATTTTAATTACGCTAGGGATTGCCGTTTCTATAGCAAATTTTGCGAAAAATTATTTTTTACTGTCTCAAATTTTAAATACGCCTGGGATTGCCTTTTCTATAGTAAATTTTGCAAAAAATAATTTTTTACTGTCGCAAATTTTAAATACGCCAGGGATTGCCTTTTCTATAGTAAAATATTCAAAAAATAATTTTTTACTGTCGCAAATTTTAACTACGCCAGGGATTGCCTTTTCTATAGTAAATTTTTCAAAAAATAATTTTATACTGTCGCAAATTTTAAATACGCCAGGGATTGCCTTTTCTATAGTAAATTATTCAAAAAATAATTTTTTGCTGCCGTAAATTTTAATTACGCCAGGGATTGCCTTTTCTTTAGTAAATTTTGCAAAAATTATTTTTTACTGTCGCAAATTTTAAATAC
The DNA here is from genome assembly GCA_963930735.1 of Dioctria linearis. Lineage (NCBI taxonomy): Eukaryota > Metazoa > Arthropoda > Insecta > Diptera > Asilidae > Dioctria > Dioctria linearis. The sequence goes on along the minus strand of CAWVNZ010001881.1, from coordinate 123,961 downwards.
GCCAGGGTTTGCCTTTTCTATAGTAAATTTTTCAAAAATTAATTTTTTATTGTCGCAATTTTAAATACGCCAGGTATTGCCTTTTCCGTAGTAAATTTTGCAAAAAATAATTTTTTACTGTCGCAAGTTTTAAATTCGCCGGGATTGCTTTTTCTATAGTAAATTATTCAAAAATTAATTTTTTACTGTCGCGTCAGGGATTACGTTTTCTATTGTAAATTTTGCAAAAAATAATTTTTTGCTGTCGCAAATTTTAAATACGCCGTGGATTTCCTTTTCTATAGTAAATTTTTCAAAAAATAATTTTATACTTTCGCAAATTTTAAATACGCCAGGGATTGCCTTTTCTATAGTAAATTTTACAAAAATTAATTTTTTACTGTCGCAAATTTTAAATACGCCAGGGGTTACCTTTTCTATAGTAAATTGTTGAAAAAAATAATTTTTTCCTGTCGCAAATTCTAAATACGCCAGCGATTGCCTTTTCTATAGTAAATGTTGCAAAAAATAATTTCTTACTGTCGCAAGATTTAAATACGCCAGGGATTGCCTTTTCTATAGTAAATTATTCAAAAAATAATTTTTTACTGTCGCAAATTAGAAATACTCCAGGGATTGCCTTTTCTATAGTAAATTTTTCAAAAATTAATTTTTTACTGTCGCAAATTTTAAATACGCCGGGGATTGCCTTTTCTATAGTAAATTATTCAAAAAATAATTTTTTACTGTCGCAAATTTTAAATACGTCAGGGATTACGTTTTCTATAGTAAATTTTGCAAAAAATAATTTTTTGCTGTCGCAAATTTTAAATACGCCGTGGATTGCCTTTTCTATAGTAAATTTTTCAAAAAATAATTTTATACTTTCGCAAATTTTAAATACGCCAGAGATTGCCTTTTCTATAGTAAATTTTTCAAAAATTAATTTTTTACTGTCGCAAATTTATAAATACGCCAGGGATTGCCTTTTCTATAGTAAATTGTTCAAAAAATAATTTTTTCCTGTCGCAAATTTTAAATACGCCAGCGATTGCCTTTTCTATAGTAAATTTTGCAAAAAATAATTTTTTACTGTCGCAAGTTTTAAATTCGCCCGGATTGCTTTTTCTATAGTAAATTATTCAAAAATTAATTTTTTACTGTCGCAAATTTTAAATACGTCAGGGGACTACGTTTTCTATAGTAAATTTTTCAAAGATTAATTTTTTACTGTCGCAAATTTTAAATACGCCAGGGGTTGCCTTTTCTATAGTAAATTGTTAAAAAAATAATTTTTTCCTGTCGCAAATTTTAAATACGCCAGGGATTGCCTTTTCTATAGTAAATTTTTCAAAAATTAATTTTTTACTGTCGGAAATTTTAAATACGCCAGGGATTGCCCCATTCTATAGTAAATATTTTTCAAATAATTAATTTTACACTGTCCCAAATTTTAATTGCGCCAGGGATTGCCTTTTCTATAGTAACTTATTCAAAAAATAATTTTATACTGTCGCAAATTTTAAATACCCCAGGGATTGCCTTTACTATAGTAAATTTTCCAAAAATTAATTTTTTTACTGTGGCAAATTTTAAATACGCCAGGTATTGCCTTTTCTATAGTAAATTTTGTAAAAAATATTTTTATACTGTCGCAAATTTTAATTGCGCCAGGGATTACCTTTTCTAATGCAAATTTTTCAGAAAATAATTTTTGGCTGTCGCAAATTTTAATTACGCCAGGGATTGCCTTTTCTATAGTAAATTTTACAAAAAATTATTTTTACTGTCGCAAATTTTAATTACGCCAGTGATTGCCTTTTCTATATTAACTTATTCAAAAAAATAATTTTATACTGTCGCAAATTGTAAATACGCCAGGGATTCCCTTTTCTTATAGTAACATTTTGGAAAATTAATTTATTACTGTGGCAAAATTTAAATACGCCAGGGATTGCCCTTTCTATAGTAAATTTTTTCAAAAAATAATTTTTTTACTGTCGCAAATTTTAATTACGCCAGAGTTTGCCTTTTCTATAGTAAATTTTTCAAAAAAAATAATTTTATAGTGTCGCAAATTTTAAATACGCCAGGGATTGCCTTTTCTATAGTAAATTACTCAAAAAATAATTTTTTGCTATCGCAAATTTTAAATGCGCCAGGGATTGCCTTTTCTATAGTAAATTTTTCAAAAATTTATTTTATACTGTCGCAAATTTTAAATACGCCAGGGATTGCTTTTTCTGTAGTAAATTTTTCAAAAAATAATTTTATACTGTCGCAAATTGTAAATTCGCCAGGGAATGCCTTTTCTATAGTAAATTTTTCAAAAAATAATTTTATACTGTCGCAAATTTTAAATACGCCAGCGATTGCCTTTTCTATAGTAAATTTTTCAAAAATTAATTTTTTTACTGTCGCAAATTTTAATTACGCTAGGGATTGCCGTTTCTATAGCAAATTTTGCGAAAAATTATTTTTTACTGTCTCAAATTTTAAATACGCCTGGGATTGCCTTTTCTATAGTAAATTTTGCAAAAAATAATTTTTTACTGTCGCAAATTTTAAATACGCCAGGGATTGCCTTTTCTATAGTAAAATATTCAAAAAATAATTTTTTACTGTCGCAAATTTTAACTACGCCAGGGATTGCCTTTTCTATAGTAAATTTTTCAAAAAATAATTTTATACTGTCGCAAATTTTAAATACGCCAGGGATTGCCTTTTCTATAGTAAATTATTCAAAAAATAATTTTTTGCTGCCGTAAATTTTAATTACGCCAGGGATTGCCTTTTCTTTAGTAAATTTTGCAAAAATTATTTTTTACTGTCGCAAATTTTAAATACGCCAGGGTCTGCCTTTTCTATAGTAAATTTTTCAAAAATTAATTTTTTATTGTCGCAATTTTAAATACGCCAGGTATTGCCTTTTCCGTAGTAAATTTTGCAAAAAATAATTTTTTACTGTCGCAAGTTTTAAATTCGCCGGGATTGCTTTTTCTATAGTAAATTATTCAAAAATTAATTTTTTACTGTCGCAAATTTTAAATACGTCAGGGATTACGTTTTCTATTGTAAATTTTGCAAAAAATAATTTTTTGCTGTCGCAAATTTTAAATACGCCGTGGATTTCCTTTTCTATAGTAAATTTTTCAAAAAATAATTTTATACTTTCGCAAATTTTAAATACGCCAGGGATTGCCTTTTCTATAGTAAATTTTACAAAAATTAATTTTTTACTGTCGCAAATTTTAAATACGCCAGGGGTTACCTTTTCTATAGTAAATTGTTGAAAAAATAATTTTTTCCTGTCGCAAATTCTAAATACGCCAGCGATTGCCTTTTCTATAGTAAATGTTGCAAAAAATAATTTCTTACTGTCGCAAGATTTAAATACGCCAGGGATTGCCTTTTCTATAGTAAATTATTCAAAAAATAATTTTTTACTGTCGCAAATTAGAAATACACCAGGGATTGCCTTTTCTATAGTAAATTTTTCAAAAATTAATTTTTTACTGTCGCAAATTTTAAATACGTCGGGGATTGCCTTTTCTATAGTAAATTATTCAAAAAATAATTTTTTACTGTCGCAAATTTTAAATACGTCAGGGATTACGTTTTCTATAGTAAATTTTGCAAAAAATAATTTTTTGCTGTCGCAAATTTTAAATACGCCGTGGATTGCCTTTTCTATAGTAAATTTTTCAAAAAATAATTTTATACTTTCGCAAATTTTAAATACGCCAGAGATTGCCTTTTCTATAGTAAATTTTTCAAAAATTAATTTTTTACTGTCGCAAATTTTAAATACGCCAGGGATTGCCTTTTCTATAGTAAATTGTTCAAAAAATAATTTTTTTCCTGTCGCAAATTTTAAATACGCCAGCGATTGCCTTTTCTATAGTAAATTTTGCAAAAAATAATTTTTTACTGTCGCAAGTTTTAAATTCGCCCGGATTGCTTTTTCTATAGTAAATTATTCAAAAATTAATTTTTTACTGTCGCAAATTTTAAATACGTCAGGGACTACGTTTTCTATAGTAAATTTTTCAAAGATTAATTTTTTACTGTCGCAAATTTTAAATACGCCAGGGGTTGCCTTGTCTATAGTAAATTGTTAAAAAAATAATTTTTTCCTGTCGCAAATTTTAAATACGCCAGGGATTGCCTTTTCTATAGTAAATTTTTCAAAAATTAATTTTTTACTGTCGGAAATTTTAAATACGCCAGGGATTGCCCATTCTATAGTAAATTTTTCAAAAATTAATTTTACACTGTCCCAAATTTTAATTGCGCCAGGGATTGCCTTTTCTATAGTAACTTATTCAAAAAATAATTTTATACTGTCGCAAATTTTAAATACCCCAGGGATTGCCTTTACTATAGTAAATTTTCCAAAAATTAATTTTTTTTACTGTGGCAAATTTTAAATACGCCAGGTATTGCCTTTTCTATAGTAAATTTTGTAAAAAATATTTTTATACTGTCGCAAATTTTAATTGCGCCAGGGATTACCTTTTCTAATGCAAATTTTTCAGAAAATAATTTTTGGCTGTCGCAAATTTTAATTACGCCAGGGATTGCCTTTTCTATAGTAAATTTTACAAAAAATTATTTTTACTGTCGCAAATTTTAATTACGCCAGTGATTGCCTTTTCTATATTAACTTATTCAAAAAATAATTTTATACTGTCGCAAATTGTAAATACGCCAGGGATTTCCTTTTCTATAGTAAATTTTGGAAAATTAATTTATTACTGTGGCAAAATTTAAATACGCCAGGGATTGCCCTTTCTATAGTAAATTTTTCAAAAAATAATTTTTTACTGTCGCAAATTTTAATTACGCCAGAGTTTGCCTTTTCTATAGTAAATTTTTCAAAAAAATAATTTTATAGTGTCGCAAATTTTAAATACGCCAGGGATTGCCTTTTCTATAGTAAATTACTCAAAAAATAATTTTTTGCTATCGCAAATTTTAAATGCGCCAGGGATTGCCTTTTCTATAGTAAATTTTTCAAAAATTTATTTTATACTGTCGCAAATTTTAAATACGCCAGGGATTGCTTTTTCTGTAGTAAATTTTTCAAAAAATAATTTTATACTGTCGCAAATTGTAAATTCGCCAGGGAATGCCTTTTCTATAGTAAATTTTTCAAAAAATAATTTTATACTGTCGCAAATTTTAAATACGCCAGCGATTGCCTTTTCTATAGTAAATTTTTCAAAAATTAATTTTTTTACTGTCGCAAATTTTAATTACGCTAGGGATTGCCGTTTCTATAGCAAATTTTGCGAAAAATTATTTTTACTGTCTCAAATTTTAAATACGCCTGGGATTGCCTTTTCTATAGTAAATTTTGCAAAAAATAATTTTTTACTGTCGCAAATTTTAAATACGCCAGGGATTGCCTTTTCTATAGTAAAATATTCAAAAAATAATTTTTTACTGTCGCAAATTTTAACTACGCCAGGGATTGCCTTTTCTATAGTAAATTTTTCAAAAAATAATTTTATACTGTCGCAAATTTTAAATACGCCAGGGATTGCCTTTTCTATAGTAAATTATTCAAAAAATAATTTTTTGCTGCCGTAAATTTTAATTACGCCAGGGATTGCCTTTTCTTTAGTAAATTTTGCAAAAATTATGTTTTACTGTCGCAAATTTTAAATACGCCAGGGTTTGCCTTTTCTATAGTAAATTTTTCAAAAATTAATTTTTTATTGTCGCAATTTTAAATACGCCAGGTATTGCCTTTTCCGTAGTAAATTTTGCAAAAAATAATTTTTTACTGTCGCAAGTTTTAAATTCGCCGGGATTGCTTTTTCTATAGTAAATTATTCAAAAATTAATTTTTTACTGTCGCAAATTTTAAATACGTCAGGGATTACGTTTTCTATTGTAAATTTTGCAAAAAATAATTTTTTGCTGTCGCAAATTTTAAATACGCCGTGGATTTCCTTTTCTATAGTAAATTTTTCAAAAAATAATTTTTTACTGTCGCAAATTTTAACTACGCCAGGGATTGCCTTTTCTATAGTAAATTTTTCAAAAAATAATTTTATACTGTCGCAAATTTTAAATACGCCAGAGATTGCCTTTTCTATAGTAAATTTTTCAAAAATTAATTTTTTACTGTCGCAAATTTTAAATACGTCAGGGATTACGTTTTCTATAGTAAATTTTGCAAAAAATAATTTTTTGCTGTCGCAAATTTTAAATACGCCGTGGATTGCCTTTTCTATAGTAAATTTTTCAAAAAATAATTTTATACTTTCGCAAATTTTAAATACGCCAGAGATTGCCTTTTCTATAGTAAATTTTCAAAAATTAATTTTTTACTGTCGCAAATTTTAAATACGCCAGGGATTGCCTTTTCTATAGTAAATTGTTCAAAAAATAAATTTTTCCTGTCGCAAATTTAAATACGCCAGCGATTGCCTTTCTATAGTAAATTTTGCAAAAAATAATTTTTTACTGTCGCAAGTTTTAAATTCGCCCGGATTGCTTTTTCTATAGTAAATTATTCAAAAATTAATTTTTTACTGTCGCAAATTTTAAATACGTCAGGGACTACGTTTTCTATAGTAAATTTTTCAAAAGATTAATTTTTTACTGTCGCAAATTTTAAATACGCCAGGGGTTGCCTTTTCTATAGTAAATTGTTAAAAAAATAATTTTTTCCTGTCGCAAATTTTAAATACGCCAGGGATTGCCTTTTCTATAGTAAATTTTTCAAAAATTAATTTTTTACTGTCGGAAATTTTAAATACGCCAGGGATTGCCCATTCTATAGTAAATTTTTCAAAAATTAATTTTACACTGTCCCAAATTTTAATTGCGCCAGGGATTGCCTTTTCTATAGTAACTTATTCAAAAAATAATTTTATACTGTCGCAAATTTTAAATACCCCAGGGATTGCCTTTACTATAGTAAATTTTCCAAAAATTAATTTTTTTACTGTGGCAAATTTTAAATACGCCAGGTATTGCCTTTTCTATAGTAAATTTTGTAAAATAATATTTTTATACTGTCGCAAATTTTAATTGCGCCAGGGATTACCTTTTCTAATGCAAATTTTTCAGAAAATAATTTTTGGCTGTCGCAAATTTTAATTACGCCAGGGATTGCCTTTTCTATAGTAAATTTTACAAAAAATTATTTTTACTGTCGCAAATTTTAATTACGCCAGTGATTGCCTTTTCTATATTAACTTATTCAAAAAATAATTTTATACTGTCGCAAATTGTAAATACGCCAGGGATTCCCTTTCTATAGTAAATTTTGGAAAAATTAATTTATTACTGTGGCAAAATTTAAATACGCCAGGGATTGCCCTTTCTATAGTAAATTTTTCAAAAAATAATTTTTTACTGTCGCAAATTTTAATTACGCCAGATTTTGCCTTTTCTATAGTAAATTTTTCAAAAAAATAATTTTATAGTGTCGCAAATTTTAAATACGCCAGGGATTGCCTTTTCTATAGTAAATTACTCAAAAAATAATTTTTTGCTATCGCAAATTTTAAATGCGCCAGGGATTGCCTTTTCTATAGTAAATTTTTCAAAAATTTATTTTATACTGTCGCAAATTTTAAATACGCCAGGGATTGCTTTTTCTGTAGTAAATTTTTCAAAAAATAATTTTTATACTGTCGCAAATTGTAAATTCGCCAGGGAATGCCTTTTCTATAGTAAATTTTTCAAAAAATAATTTTATACTGTCGCAAATTTTAAATACGCCAGCGATTGCCTTTTCTATAGTAAATTTTTCAAAAATTAATTTTTTTACTGTCGCAAATTTTAATTACGCTAGGGATTGCCGTTTCTATAGCAAATTTTGCGAAAAATTATTTTTTACTGTCGCAAATTTTAACTACGCCAGGGATTGCCTTTTCTATAGTAAATTTTTCAAAAAATAATTTTATACTGTCGCAAATTTTAAATACGCCAGGGATTGCCTTTTCTATAGTAAATTATTCAAAAAATAATTTTTTGCTGCCGTAAATTTTAATTACGCCAGGGATTGCCTTTTCTTTAGTAAATTTTGCAAAAATTATTTTTTACTGTCGCAAATTTTAAATACGCCAGGGTTTGCCTTTTCTATAGTAAATTTTTCAAAAATTAATTTTTTATTGTCGCAATTTTAAATACGCCAGGTATTGCCTTTTCCGTAGTAAATTTTGCAAAAAATAATTTTTTACTGTCGCAAGTTTTAAATTCGCCGGGATTGCTTTTTCTATAGTAAATTATTCAAAAATTAATTTTTTACTGTCGCAAATTTTAAATACGTCAGGGATTACGTTTTCTATTGTAAATTTTGCAAAAAATAATTTTTTGCTGTCGCAAATTTTAAATACGCCGTGGATTTCCTTTTCTATAGTAAATTTTTCAAAAAATAATTTTATACTTTCGCAAATTTTAAATACGCCAGGGATTGCCTTTTCTATAGTAAATTTTACAAAAATTAATTTTTTACTGTCGCAAATTTTAAATACGCCAGGGGTTACCTTTTCTATAGTAAATTGTTGAAAAAATAATTTTTTCCTGTCGCAAATTCTAAATACGCCAGCGATTGCCTTTTCTATAGTAAATGTTGCAAAAAATAATTTCTTACTGTCGCAAGATTTAAATACGCCAGGGATTGCCTTTTCTATAGTAAATTATTCAAAAAATAATTTTTTACTGTCGCAAATTAGAAATACTCCAGGGATTGCCTTTTCTATAGTAAATTTTTCAAAAATTAATTTTTTACTGTCGCAAATTTTAAATACGCCGGGGATTGCCTTTTCTATAGTAAATTATTCAAAAAATTATTTTTTACTGTCGCAAATTTTAAATACGTCAGGGATTACGTTTTCTATAGTAAATTTTGCAAAAAATAATTTTTTGCTGTCGCAAATTTTAAATACGCCGTGGATTGCCTTTTCTATAGTAAATTTTTCAAAAAATAATTTTATACTTTCGCAAATTTTAAATACGCCAGAGATTGCCTTTTCTATAGTAAATTTTTCAAAAATTAATTTTTTACTGTCGCAAATTTTAAATACGCCAGGGATTGCCTTTTCTATAGTAAATTGTTCAAAAAATAATTTTTTCCTGTCGCAAATTTTAAATACGCCAGCGATTGCCTTTTCTATAGTAAATTTTGCAAAAAATAATTTTTTACTGTCGCAAGTTTTAAATTCGCCCGGATTGCTTTTTCTATAGTAAATTATTCAAAAATTAATTTTTTACTGTCGCAAATTTTAAATACGTCAGGGACTTCGTTTTCTATAGTAAATTTTTCAAAGATTAATTTTTTACTGTCGCAAATTTTAAATACGCCAGGGGTTGCCTTTTCTATAGTAAATTGTTAAAAAAATAATTTTTTCCTGTCGCAAATTTTAAATACGCCAGGGATTGCCTTTTCTATAGTAAATTTTTCAAAAATTAATTTTTTACTGTCGGAAATTTTAAATACGCCAGGGATTGCCCATTCTATAGTAAATTTTTCAAAAATTAATTTTACACTGTCCCAAATTTTAATTGCGCCAGGGATTGCCTTTTCTATAGTAACTTATTCAAAAAATAATTTTATACTGTCGCAAATTTTAAATACCCAAGGGATTGCCTTTACTATAGTAAATTTTCCAAAAATTAATTTTTTTACTGTGGCAAATTTTAAATACGCCAGGTATTGCCTTTTCTATAGTAAATTTTGTAAAAAATATTTTTATACTGTCGCAAATTTTAATTGCGCCAGGGATTACCTTTTCTAATGTAAATTTTTCAGAAAATAATTTTTGGCTGTCGCAAATTTTAATTACGCCAGGGATTGCCTTTTCTATAGTAAATTTTACAAAAAATTATTTTTACTGTCGCAAATTTTAATTACGCCAGTGATTGCCTTTTCTATATTAACTTATTCAAAAAATAATTTTATACTGTCGCAAATTGTAAATACGCCAGGGATTCCCTTTTCTATAGTAAATTTTGGAAAATTAATTTATTACTGTGGCAAAATTTAAATACGCCAGGGATTGCCCTTTCTATAGTAAATTTTTCAAAAAATAATTTTTTACTGTCGCAAATATTAATTACGCCAGAGTTTGCCTTTTCTATAGTAAATTTTTCAAAAAAATAATTTTATAGTGTCGCAAATTTTAAATACGCCAGGGATTGCCTTTTCTATAGTAAATTACTCAAAAAATAATTTTTTGCTATCGCAAATTTTAAATGCGCCAGGGATTGCCTTTTCTATAGTAAATTTTTCAAAAATTTATTTTATACTGTCGCAAATTTTAAATACGCCAGGGATTGCTTTTTCTGTAGTAAATTTTTCAAAAAATAATTTTATACTGTCGCAAATTGTAAATTCGCAAGGGAATGCCTTTTCTATAGTAAATTTTTCAAAAAATAATTTTATACTGTCGCAAATTTTAAATACGCCAGCGATTGCCTTTTCTATAGTAAATTTTTCAAAAATTAATTTTTTTACTGTCGCAAATTTTAATTACGCTAGGGATTGCCGTTTCTATAGCAAATTTTGCGAAAAATTATTTTTTACTGTCTCAAATTTTAAATACGCCTGGGATTGCCTTTTCTATAGTAAATTTTGCAAAAAATAATTTTTTACTGTCGCAAATTTTAAATACGCCAGGGATTGCCTTTTCTATAGTAAAATATTCAAAAAATAATTTTTTACTGTCGCAAATTTTAACTACGCCAGGGATTGCCTTTTCTATAGTAAATTTTTCAAAAAATAATTTTATACTGTCGCAAATTTTAAATACGCCAGGGATTGCCTTTTCTATAGTAAATTATTCAAAAAATAATTTTTTGCTGCCGTAAATTTTAATTACGCCAGGGATTGCCTTTTCTTTAGTAAATTTTGCAAAAATTATTTTTTACTGTCGCAAATTTTAAATACGCCAGGGTTTGCCTTTTCTATAGTAAATTTTTCAAAAATTAATTTTTTATTGTCGCAATTTTAAATACGCCAGGTATTGCCTTTTCCGTAGTAAATTTTGCAAAAAATAATTTTTTACTGTCGCAAGTTTTAAATTCGCCGGGATTGCTTTTTCTATAGTAAATTATTCAAAAATTAATTTTTTACTGTCGCAAATTTTAAATACGTCAGGGATTACGTTTTCTATTGTAAATTTTGCAAAAAATAATTTTTTTGCTGTCGCAAATTTTAAATACGCCGTGGATTTCCTTTTCTATAGTAAATTTTTCAAAAAATAATTTTTTACTGTCGCAAATTTTAACTACGCCAGGGATTGCCTTTTCTATAGTAAATTTTTCAAAAAATAATTTTATACTGTCGCAAATTTTAAATACGCCAGAGATTGCCTTTTCTATAGTAAATTTTTCAAAAATTAATTTTTTACTGTCGCAAATTTTAAATACGTCAGGGATTACGTTTTCTATAGTAAATTTTGCAAAAAATAATTTTTTGCTGTCGCAAATTTTAAATACGCCGTGGATTGCCTTTTCTATAGTAAATTTTTCAAAAAATAATTTTATACTTTCGCAAATTTTAAATACGCCAGAGATTGCCTTTTCTATAGTAAATTTTTCAAAAATTAATTTTTTACTGTCGCAAATTTTAAATACGCCAGGGATTGCCTTTTCTATAGTAAATTGTTCAAAAAATAATTTTTTCCTGTCGCAAATTTTAAATACGCCAGCGATTGCCTTTTCTATAGTAAATTTTGCAAAAAATAATTTTTTACTGTCGCAAGTTTTAAATTCGCCCGGATTGCTTTTTCTATAGTAAATTATTCAAAAATTAATTTTTTACTCTCGCAAATTTTAAATACGTCAGGGACTACGTTTTCTATAGTAAATTTTTCAAAGATTAATTTTTTACTGTCGCAAATTTTAAATACGCCAGGGGTTGCCTTTTCTATAGTAAATTGTTAAAAAAATATTTTTTTCCTGTCACAAATTTTAAATACGCCAGGGATTGCCTTTTCTATAGTAAATTTTTCAAAAATTAATTTTTTACTGTCGGAAATTTTAAATACGCCAGGGATTGCCCATTCTATAGTAAATTTTTCAAAAATTAATTTTACACTGTCCCAAATTTTAATTGCGCCAGGGATTGCCTTTTCTATAGTAACTTATTCAAAAAATAATTTTATACTGTCGCAAATTTTAAATACCCCAGGGATTGCCTTTACTATAGTAAATTTTCCAAAAATTAATTTTTTTACTGTGGCAAATTTTAAATACGCCAGGTATTGCCTTTTCTATAGTAAATTTTGTAAAAAATATTTTTATACTGTCGCAAATTTTAATTGCGCCAGGGATTACCTTTTCTAATGCAAATTTTTCAGAAAATAATTTTTGGCTGTCGCAAATTTTAATTACGCCAGGGATTGCCTTTTCTATAGTAAATTTTACAAAAAATTATTTTTACTGTCGCAAATTTTAATTACGCCAGTGATTGCCTTTTCTATATTAACTTATTCAAAAAATAATTTTATACTGTCGCAAATTGTAAATACGCCAGGGATTCCCTTTTCTATAGTAAATTTTGGAAAATTAATTTATTACTGTGGCAAAATTTAAATACGCCAGGGATTGCCCTTTCTATAGTAAATTTTTCAAAAAATAATTTTTTACTGTCGCAAATTTTAATTACGCCAGAGTTTGCCTTTTCTATAGTAAATTTTTCAAAAAAATAATTTTATAGTGTCGCAAATTTTAAATACGCCAGGGATTGCCTTTTCTATAGTAAATTACTCAAAAAATAATTTTTTGCTATCGCAAATTTTAAATGCGCCAGGGATTGCCTTTTCTATAGTAAATTTTTCAAAAATTTATTTTATACTGTCGCAAATTTTAAATACGCCAGGGATTGCTTTTTCTGTAGTAAATTTTTCAAAAAATAATTTTATACTGTCGCAAATTGTAAATTCGCCAGGGAATGCCTTTTCTATAGTAAATTTTTCAAAAAATAATTTTATACTGTCGCAAATTTTAAATACGCCAGCGATTGCCTTTTCTATAGTAAATTTTTCAAAAATTAATTTTTTTACTGTCGCAAATTTTAATTACGCTAGGGATTGCCGTTTCTATAGCAAATTTTGCGAAAAATTATTTTTTACTGTCTCAAATTTTAAATACGCCTGGGATTGCCTTTTCTATAGTAAATTTTGCAAAAAATAATTTTTTACTGTCGCAAATTTTAAATACGCCAGGGATTGCCTTTTCTATAGTAAAATATTCAAAAAATAATTTTTTACTGTCGCAAATTTTAACTACGCCAGGGATTGCCTTTTCTATAGTAAATTTTTCAAAAAATAATTTTATACTGTCGCAAATTTTAAATACGCCAGGGATTGCCTTTTCTATAGTAAATTATTCAAAAAATAATTTTTTGCTGCCGTAAATTTTAATTACGCCAGGGATTACCTTTTCTTTAGTAAATTTTGCAAAAATTATTTTTTACTGTCGCAAATTTTAAATACGCCAGGGTTTGCCTTTTCTATAGTAAATTTTTCAAAAATTAATTTTTTATTGTCGCAATTTTAAATACGCCAGGTATTGCCTTTTCCGTAGTAAATTTTGCAAAAAATAATTTTTTACTGTCGCAAGTTTTAAATTCGCCGGGATTGCTTTTTCTATAGTAAATTATTCAAAAATTAATTTTTTACTGTCGCAAATTTTAAATACGTCAGGGATTACGTTTTCTATTGTAAATTTTGCAAAAAATAATTTTTTGCTGTCGCAAATTTTAAATACGCCGTGGATTTCCTTTTCTATAGTAAATTTTTCAAAAAATAATTTTATACTTTCGCAAATTTTAAATACGCCTGGGATTGCCTTTTCTATAGTAAATTTTACAAAAATTAATTTTTTACTGTCGCAAATTTTAAATACGCCAGGGGTTACCTTTTCTATAGTAAATTGTTGAAAAAATAATTTTTTCCTGTCGCAAATTCTAAATACGCCAGCGATTGCCTTTTCTATAGTAAATGTTGCAAAAAATAATTTCTTACTGTCGCAAGATTTAAATACGCCAGGGATTGCCTTTTCTATAGTAAATTATTCAAAAAATAATTTTTTACTGTCGCAAATTAGAAATACTCCAGGGATTGCCTTTTCTATAGTAAATTTTTCAAAAATTAATTTTTTACTGTCGCAAATTTTAAATACGCCGGGGATTGCCTTTTCTATAGTAAATTATTCAAAAAATAATTTTTTACTGTCGCAAATTTTAAATACGTCAGGGATTACGTTTTCTATAGTAAATTTTGCAAAAAATAATTTTTTGCTGTCGCAAATTTTAAATACGCCGTGGATTGCCTTTTCTATAGTAAATTTTTCAAAAAATAATTTTATACTTTCGCAAATTTTAAATACGCCAGAGATTGCCTTTTCTATAGTAAATTTTTCAAAAATTAATTTTTTACTGTCGCAAATTTTAAATACGCCAGGGATTGCCTTTTCTATAGTAAATTGTTCAAAAAATAATTTTTTCCTGTCGCAAATTTTAAATACGCCAGCGATTGCCTTTTCTATAGTAAATTTTGCAAAAAATAATTTTTTACTGTCGCAACTTTTAAATTCGCCCGGATTGCTTTTTCTATAGTAAATTATTCAAAAATTAATTTTTTACTGTCGCAAATTTTAAATACGTCAGGGACTACGTTTTCTATAGTAAATTTTTCAAAGATTAATTTTTTACTGTCGCAAATTTTAAATACGCCAGGGGTTGCCTTTTCTATAGTAAATTGTTAAAAAAATAATTTTTTCCTGTCGCAAATTTTAAATACGCCAGGGATTGCCTTTTCTATAGTAAATTTTTCAAAAATTAATTTTTTACTGTCGGAAATTTTAAATACGCCAGGGATTGCCCATTCTATAGTAAATTTTTCAAAAATTAATTTTACACTGTCCCAAATTTTAATTGCGCCAGGGATTGCCTTTTCTATAGTAACTTATTCAAAAAATAATTTTATACTGTCGCAAATTTTAAATACCCCAGGGACTGCCTTTACTATAGTAAATTTTCCAAAAATTAATTTTTTTACTGTGGCAAATTTTAAATACGCCAGGTATTGCCTTTTCTATAGTAAATTTTGTAAAAAATATTTTTATACTGTCGCAAATTTTAATTACGCCAGGGATTACCTTTTCTAATGCAAATTTTTCAGAAAATAATTTTTGGCTGTCGCAAATTTTAATTACGCCAGGGATTGCCTTTTCTATAGTAAATTTTACAAAAAATTATTTTTACTGTCGCAAATTTTAATTACGCCAGTGATTGCCTTTTCTATATTAACTTATTCAAAAAATAATTTTATACTGTCGCAAATTGTAAATACGCCAGGGATTCCCTTTTCTATAGTAAATTTTGGAAAATTAATTTATTACTGTGGCAAAATTTAAATACGCCAGGGATTGCCCTTTCTATAGTAAATTTTTCAAAAAATAATTTTTTACTGTCGCAAATTTTAATTACGCCAGAGTTTGCCTTTTCTATAGTAAATTTTTCAAAAAAATAATTTTATAGTGTCGCAAATTTTAAATACGCCAGGGATTGCCTTTTCTATAGTAAATTACTCAAAAAATAATTTTTTGCTATCGCAAATTTTAAATGCGCCAGGGATTGCCTTTTCTATAGTAAATTTTTCAAAAATTTATTTTATACTGTCGCAAATTTTAAATACGCCAGGGATTGCTTTTTCTGTAGTAAATTTTTCAAAAAATAATTTTATACTGTCGCAAATTGTAAATTCGCCAGGGAATGCCTTTTCTATAGTAAATTTTTCAAAAAATAATTTTATACTGTCGCAAATTTTAAATACGCCAGCGATTGCCTTTTCTATAGTAAATTTTTCAAAAATTAATTTTTTTACTGTCGCAAATTTTAATTACGCTAGGGATTGCCGTTTCTATAGCAAATTTTGCGAAAAATTATTTTTTACTGTCTCAAATTTTAAATACGCCTGGGATTGCCTTTTCTATAGTAAATTTTGCAAAAAATAATTTTTTACTGTCGCAAATTTTAAATACGCCAGGGATTGCCTTTTCTATAGTAAAATATTCAAAAAATAATTTTTTACTGTCGCAAATTTTAACTACGCCAGGGATTGCCTTTTCTATAGTAAATTTTTCAAAAAATAATTTTATACTGTCGCAAATTTTAAATACGCCAGGGATTGCCTTTTCTATAGTAAATTATTCAAAAAATAATTTTTTGCTGCCGTAAATTTTAATTACGCCAGGGATTGCCTTTTCTTTAGTAAATTTTGCAAAAATTATTTTTTACTGTCGCAAATTTTAAATACGCCAGGGTTTGCCTTTTCTATAGTAAATTTTTCAAAAATTAATTTTTTATTGTCGCAATTTTAAATACGCCAGGTATTGCCTTTTCCGTAGTAAATTTTGCAAAAAATAATTTTTTACTGTCGCAAGTTTTAAATTCGCCGGGATTGCTTTTTCTATAGTAAATTATTCAAAAATTAATTTTTTACTGTCGCAAATTTTAAATACGTCAGGGATTACGTTTTCTATTGTAAATTTTGCAAAAAATAATTTTTTGCTGTCGCAAATTTTAAATACGCCGTGGATTTCCTTTTCTATAGTAAATTTTTCAAAAAATAATTTTATACTTTCGCAAATTTTAAATACGCCAGGGATTGCCTTTTCTATAGTAAATTTTACAAAAATTAATTTTTTACTGTCGCAAATTTTAAATACGCCAGGGGTTACCTTTTCTATAGTAAATTGTTGAAAAAATAATTTTTTCCTGTCGCAAATTCTAAATACGCCAGCGATTGCCTTTTCTATAGTAAATGTTGCAAAAAATAATTTCTTACTGTCGCAAGATTTAAATACGCCAGGGATTGCCTTTTCTATAGTAAATTATTCAAAAAATAATTTTTTACTGTCGCAAATTAGAAATACTCCAGGGATTGCCTTTTCTATAGTAAATTTTTCAAAAATTAATTTTTTACTGTCGCAAATTTTAAATACGCCGGGGATTGCCTTTTCTATAGTAAATTATTCAAAAAATAATTTTTTACTGTCGCAAATTTTAAATACGTCAGGGATTACGTTTTCTATAGTAAATTTTGCAAAAAATAATTTTTTGCTGTCGCAAATTTTAAATACGCCGTGGATTGCCTTTTCTATAGTAAATTTTTCAAAAAATAATTTTTTCCTGTCGCAAATTTTAAATACGCCAGCGATTGCCTTTTCTATAGTAAATTTTGCAAAAAATAATTTTTTACTGTCGCAAGTTTTAAATTCGCCCGGATTGCTTTTTCTATAGTAAATTATTCAAAAATTAATTTTTTACTGTCGCAAATTTTAAATACGTCAGGGACTACGTTTTCTATAGTAAATTTTGCAAAAAATAATTTTATACTGTCGCAAATTTTAAATGCGCCAGGGATTGCCTTTTCTATAGTAAATTTTTCAAAAATTTATTTTATACTGTCGCAAATTTTAGATACGCCAGGGATTGCCTTTTCTGTAGTAAATTTTTCAAAAAATAATTTTATACTGTCGCAAATTGTAAATTCGCCAGGGAATGCCTTTTCTATAGTAAATTTTTCAAAAAATAATTTTATACTGTCGCAAATTTTAAATACGCCAGCGATTGCCTTTTCTATAGTAAATTTTTCAAAAATTAATTTTTTACTGTCGCAAATTTTAAATACGCCAGGGATTGCCTTTTCTATAGTAAATTGTTCAAAAAATAATTTTTTCCTGTCGCAAATTTTAAATACGCCAGCGATTGCCTTTTCTATAGTAAATTTTGCAAAAAATAATTTTTTACTGTCGCAAGTTTTAAATTCGCCCGGATTGCTTTTTCTATAGTAAATTATTCAAAAATTAATTTTTTACTGTCGCAAATTTTAAATACGCCAGGCATTGCCTTTTCTATAGTAAATTTTTTAAAAAATAATTTTATACTGTCGCAAATTTTAAATGCGCCAGGGATTGCCTTTTATATAGTAAATTTTTCAAAAATTTATTTTATACTGTCGCAAATTTTAGATACGCCAGGGATTGCCTTTTCTGTAGTAAATTTTTCAAAAAATAATTTTATACTGTCGCAAATTGTAAATTCGCCAGGGAATGCCTTTTCTATAGTAAATTTTTCAAAAAATAATTTTATACTGTCGCAAATTTTAAATACGCCAGCGATTGCCTTTTCTATAGTAAATTTTTCAAAAAATAATTGTTTACTGTCGCAAATTTTAATTACGCCAGGGATTGCCTTTTCTATAGTAAATTTTTCAAAAAATAATTTTATACTGTCGCAAATTTTAAATACGCCAGGGATTGCCTTTTCTATAGTAAATTATTCAAAAAATAATTTTTTGCTGCCGCAAATTTTAATTACGCCAGGGATTGCCTTTTCTTTAGTAAATTTTGCAAAAATTATTTTTTACTGTCGCAAATTTTAAATACGCCAGGGATTGCCTTTTTTATAGTAAATTTTTCAAAAACTAATTTTTTATTGTCGCAAATTTTAAATACGCCAGGGATTGCCTTTTCCGTAGTAAATTTTTCAAAAATTAATTTTTTACTGTCGCAAATTTTAAATACGCCGGGAATTGCCTTTTCTATAGTACTGTCGCAAATTTTAAATACGTCAGGGATTACGTTTTCTATAGTAAATTTTGCAAAAAAATAATTTTTTGCTGTCGCAAATTTTAAATACGCCGTGGATTGCCTTTTCTATAGTAAATTTTTCAACAAAATTATTTTATACTTTCGCAAATTTTAAATACGCCAGAGATTGCCTTTTCTATAGTAAATTTTTTCAAAAATTAATTTTTTACTGTCGCAAATTTTAAATACGCCAGGGATTGCCTTTTCTATAGTAAATTGTTCAAAAAATAATTTTTTCCTGTCGCAAAATTTTAAATACGCCAGCGATTGCCTTTTCTATAGTAAATTTTGCAAAAAATAATTTTTTACTGTCGCAAGTTTTAAATTCGCCCGGATTGCTTTTTCTATAGTAAATTATTCAAAAATTAATTTTTTACTGTCGCAAATTTTAAATACGTCAGGGACTACGTTTTCTATAGTAAATTTTGCAAAAAATAATTTTTTTCCTGTCGCAAATTTTAAATACGCCGTGGATATCCTTTTCTATAGTAAATGTTTGCAAAAAATATAATTTCTTACTGTCGCAAGATTTAAATACGCCAGGGATTGCCTTTTCTATAGTAAATTATTCAAAAAATAATTTTTTACTGTCGCAAATTAGAAATACATCAGGGATTGCCTTTTCTATAGTAAATTTTTCAAAAATTAATTTTTTACTGTCGCAAATTTTAATACGCCGGGGATTGCCTTTTCTATAGTAAATTATTCAAAAAATAATTTTTTACTGTCGCAAATTTTAAATACGTCAGGGATTACGTTTTCTATAGTAAATTTTGCAAAAAATAATTTTTTGCTGTCGCAAATTTTAAATACGCCGTGGATTGCCTTTTCTATAGTAAATTTTTCAAAAATAATTTTATACTTTCGCAATTTTAAATACGCCAGAGATTGCCTTTTCTATAGTAAATTTTTCAAAAATTAATTTTTTACTGTCGCAAATTTTAAATACGCCAGGGATTGCCTTTTCTATAGTAAATTGTTCAAAAAATAATTTTTTCTTGTCGCAAATTTTAAATACGCCAGCGATTGCCTTTTCTATAGTAAATTTTGCAAAAATAATTTTTTACTGTCGCAAGTTTTAAATTCGCCCGGATTGCTTTTTCTATAGTAAATTATTCAAAAATTAATTTTTTACTGTCGCAAATTTTAAATACGTCAGGGACTACGTTTTCTATAGTAAATTTTGCAAAAAATAATTTTTTGCTGTCGCAAATTTTCAAATACGCCGTGGATTTCCTTTTCTATAGTAAATTTTTAAAAAAATAATTTTATACTTTCGCAAATTTTAAATACGCCAGGGATTGCCTTTTCTATAGTAAATTTTTCAAAGATTAATTTTTTACTGTCGCAAATTTTAAATACGCCAGGGGTTGCCTTTTCTATAGTAAATTGTTAAAAAAATAATTTTTTTCCTGTCGCAAATTTTAAATACGCCACGGAATGCCTTTTCTATAGTAAATTTTTCAAAAATTAATTTTTATACTGTCGCAAATTTTAAATACGCCAGGCATTGCCTTTTCTGTAGTAAATTTTTCAAAAAATAATTTTATACTGTCGCAAAATGTAAATTCCGCCAGGGAATGGCCTTTTCTATAGTAAATTTTTCAAAAAATAATTTTATACTGTCGCAAATTTTAAATACGCCAGGGATTGCCTTTTCTAAAGTAAATTTTGCAAAAAATAATTTTGTACTGTCGCAAATTTTTAAATACGCCAGGGATTGCCTTTTCTGTAGTAAATTTTTCAAAAAATAATTTTATACTGTCGCAAATTTTAAATACGCCAGGGATTTGCCTTTTCTATAGTAAATTTTTCAAAAAAATTATTTTTTTACAGTCGCAAATTTTAAATACGCCAGGGATTGCCTTTTCTATAGTAAATTTTTCAAAAAATAATTTTTTACTGTCGCAAATTTTAATTACGCCAGGGATTGCCTTTTCTATAGTAAATTTTTCAAAAAATAATTTTATACTGTCGCAAATTTTAAATACGCCAGGGATTGCCTTTTCTATAGTAAATTATTCAAAAAATAATTTTTTGCTGCCGCAAATTTTAATTACGCCAGGGATTGCCTTTTCTTTAGTAAATTTTGCAAAAATTATTTTTTACTCTCGCAAATTTTAAATACGCAGGGATTGCCTTTTTTATAGTAAATTTTTCAAAAACTAATTTTTTATTGTCGCAAATTTTAAATACGCCAGGGATTGCCTTTTTCCGTAGTAAATTTTTCAAAAATTAATTTTTTTACTGTCGCAAATTTTAAATACGCCGGGGATTGCCTTTTCTATAGTAAATTATTCAAAAAATAATTTTTTACTGTCCGCAAATTTTAAATACGTCAGGGATTACGTTTTCTATAGTAAATTTTGCAAAAAATAATTTTTTGCTGTCGCAAATTTTAAATACGCCGTGGATTGCCTTTTCTATAGTAAATTTTTCAAAAAATAATTTTATACTTTCGCAAATTTTAAATACGCCAGAGATTGCCTTTTATATAGTAAATTTTTCAAAAATTAATTTTTTACTGTCGCAAATTTTAAATACGCCAGGGATTGCCTTTTCTATAGTAAATTGTTCAAAAAAATAATTTTTTCCTGTCGCAAATTTTTAAATACGCCAGCGATTGCCTTTTTCTATAGTAAATTTTGCAAAAAATAATTTTTTACTGTCGCAAGTTTTAAATTCGCCCGGATTGCTTTTTCTATAGTAAATTATTCAAAAATTAATTTTTTACTGTCGCAAATTTTAAATACGTCAGGGACTACGTTTTCTATAGTAAATTTTGCAAAAAATAATTTTATACTGTCGCAAATTTTAAATGCGCCAGGGATTGCCTTTTCCTATAGTAAATTTTTCAAAAATTTATTTTATACTGTCGCAAAATTTAGATACGCCAGGGATTGCCTTTTCTGTAGTAAATTTTTCAAAAAATAAGTTATACTGTCGCAAATTGTAAATTCGCCAGGGAATGCCTTTTCTATAGTAAATTTTGCAAAAAATAATTTTTTACTGTCGCAAGTTTTAAATTCGCCCGGATTGCTTTTTCTATAGTAAATTATTCAAAAATTAATTTTTTACTGTCGCAAATTTTAAATACGCCAGGCATTGCCTTTTCTATAGTAAATTTTTTAAAAAATAATTTTTTATACTGTCGCAAATTTTAAATGCGCCAGGGATTGCCTTTTATATAGTAAATTTTTCAAAAATTATTTTATACTGTCGCAAATTTTAGATACGCCAGGGATTGCCTTTTCTGTAGTAAATTTTTCAAAAATAATTTTATACTGTCGCAAATTGTAAATTCGCCAGGGAATGGCCTTTTCCTATAGTAAATTTTTCAAAAAATAATTTTATACTTGTCGCAAATTTTAAATACGCCAGCGATTGCCTTTTCTATAGTAAATTTTTCAAAAAATAATTTTTTACTGTCGCAAATTTTAATTACGCCAGGGATTGCCTTTTCTATAGTAAATTTTTCAAAAAATAATTTTATACTGTCGCAAATTTTAAATACGCCAGGGATTGCCTTTTCTATAGTAAATTATTCAAAAAATAATTTTTTGCTGCCGCAAATTTTAATTACGCCAGGGATTGCCTTTTCTTTAGTAAATTTTGCAAAAATTATTTTTTACTGTCGCAAATTTTAAATACGCCAGGGATTGCCTTTTTTATAGTAAATTTTTCAAAAACTAATTTTTTATTGTCGCAAATTTTAAATACGCCAGGGATTGGCCTTTTCCGTAGTAAATTTTTTCAAAAATTAATTTTTACTGTCGCAAATTTTAAATACGCCGGGGATTGCCTTTTTCTATAGTAAATTATTCAAAAAAATAATTTTTTACTGTCGCAAATTTTAAATACGTCAGGGGATTACGTTTTCTATAGTAAATTTTGCAAAAAATAATTTTTTGCTGTCGCAAATTTTAAATACGCCGTGGATTGCCTTTTCTATAGTAAATTTTTCAAAAAATAATTTTATACTTTCGCAAATTTTAAATACGCCAGAGATTGCCTTTTCTATAGTAAATTTTTCAAAAATTAATTTTTTACTGTCGCAAATTTTAAATACGCCAGGGATTGCCTTTTCTATAGTAAATTGTTCAAAAAATAATTTTTTCCTGTCGCAAATTTTAAATACGCCAGCGATTGCCTTTTCTATAGTAAATTTTGCAAAAAATAATTTTTTACTGTCGCAAGTTTTAAATTCGCCCGGATTGCTTTTTCTATAGTAAATTATTCAAAAATTAATTTTTTACTGTCGCAAATTTTAAATACGTCAGGGACTACGTTTTCTATAGTAAATTTTGCAAAAAATAATTTTTTGCTGTCGCAAATTTTAAATACGCCGTGGATTTCCTTTTCTATAGTAAATTTTTCAAAAAATAATTTTATACTTTCGCAAATTTTAAATACGCCAGGGATTGCCTTTTCTATAGTAAATTTTTCAAAGATTAATTTTTTACTGTCGCAAATTTTAAATACGCCAGGGGTTGCCTTTTCTATAGTAAATTGTTAAAAAAATAATTTTTTCCTGTCGCAAATTTTAAATAAGCCAGGGATTGCCTTTTTTATAGTAAATTTTTCAAAAATTAATTTTATACTGTCGCAAATTTTAAATACGCCAGGCATTGCCTTTTCTGTAGTAAATTTTTCAAAAAATAATTTTATACTGTCGCAAAATGTAAATTCGCCAGGGAATGCCTTTTCTATAGTAAATTTTTCAAAAAATAATTTTATACTGTCGCAAATTTTAAATACGCCAGGGATTGCCTTTTCTAAAGTAAATTTTGCAAAAAATAATTTTGTACTGTCGCAAATTTTAAATACGCCAGGGATTGCCTTTTCTGTAGTAAATTTTTCAAAAAATAATTTTATACTGTCGCAAATTTTAAATACGCCGGGGATTGCCTTTTCTATAGTAAATTTTTCAAAAAATTATTTTTTTACAGTCGCAAATTTTAAATACGCCAGGTATTGCCTTTTCTATAGTAAATTATTCAAAAAATAATTTTTTACTGTCGCAAATTTGAATGACGCCAGGGATTGCCTTTTCTATAGTAAATTTTTCAAAAATTAATTTTATACTGTCGCAAATTTTAAATACGCCAGGCATTGCCTTTTCTGTAGTAAATTTTTCAAAAAATAATTTTATACTGTCGCAAATTGTAAATTCGCCAGGGAATGCCTTTTCTATAGTAAGTTTGTCAAAAAATAATTTTGTACTGTCGCAAATTTTAAATACGCCAGGGATTGCCTTTTCTATAGTAAATTTTGCAAAAAATAATTTTCTACTGTCGCAAATTTTAAATACGCCAGGGATTGCCTTTTCTATAGTAAATTTTTCAAAAAATAATTTTATACTGTCCCAAATTTTAAATGCGCCAGGGATTGCCTTTTCTATAGTAAATTTTTCAAAAATTTATTTTGTACTGTCGCAAATTTTAAATACGCCAGGGATTGCCTTTTCTGTAGTAAATTTTTCAAAAAATAATTTTATACTGTTGCAAATTTTAAATATGCCAGGGATTGCCTTTTCTATAGTAAATTACTCAAAAAATAATTTTTTGCTGTCGCAAATCTTAAATACGCCAGGGATTGCCTTTTCTATAGTAAATTACGCAAAAAATAGTTTTTTACTGTCGCAAATTTTAATTACGCCAGAGTTTGCCTTTTCTATAGTAAATTTTTCAAAAAAATAATTTTATAGTGTCGCAAATTTTAAATACGCCTGGGATTGCCTTTTCTATAGTAAATTTTTCAAAAAATTATTTTTTTACTGTCGCAAATTTTAAATACGCCAGGGATTGCCCTGTCTATAGTAAATTATTCAAAAAATAATTTTTTACTTTCGCAAATTTTAAATACGCCAGGGATTGCCTTTACTATAGTAAATTTTGCAAAAAATTATTTTATACTGTCGCAAATTTTAAATACGCCAGGGATTGCCTTTTCTATAGTAAATTTTGCAAAAAATAATTTTTTACTGTCGCAAATTTTAACTACGCCAGGGATTCCCTTTTCTATAGTAAATTTTTCAAAAATTTATTTTATACTGTCGCAAATTTTAAATACGCCAGGGATTGCCTTTTCGGTAGTAAATTTTTCAAAAAATAATTTTATACTGTCGCAAATTTTAAATACGCCAGGGATTGCCTTTTCTATAGTAAATTTTTCAAAAAATAATTTTATACTGTCCCAAATTTTAAATGCGCCAGGGATTGCCTTTTCTATAGTAAATTTTTCAAAAATTTATTTTGTACTGTCGCAAATTTTAAATACGCCAGGGATTGCCTTTTCTGTAGTAAATTTTTCAAAAAATAATTTTATACTGTTGCAAATTTTAAATATGCCAGGGATTGCCTTTTCTATAGTAAATTACTCAAAAAATAATTTTTTGCTGTCGCAAATCTTAAATACGCCAGGGATTGCCTTTTCTATAGTAAATTACGCAAAAAATAGTTTTTTACTGTCGCAAATTTTAATTACGCCAGAGTTTGCCTTTTCTATAGTAAATTTTTCAAAAAAATAATTTTATAGTGTCGCAAATTTTAAATACGCCTGGGATTGCCTTTTCTATAGTAAATTTTTCAAAAAATTATTTTTTTACTGTCGCAAATTTTAAATACGCCAGGGATTGCCCTATCTATAGTAAATTATTCAAAAAATAATTTTTTACTTTCGCAAATTTTAAATACGCCAGGGATTGCCTTTACTATAGTAAATTTTGCAAAAAATTATTTTATACTGTCGCAAATTTTAAATACGCCAGGGATTGCCTTTTCTATAGTAAATTTTGCAAAAAATAATTTTTTACTGTCGCAAATTTTAACTACGCCAGGGATTCCCTTTTCTATAGTAAATTTTTCAAAAATTTATTTTATACTGTCGCAAATTTTAAATACGCCAGGGATTGCCTTTTCTGTAGTAAATTTTTCAAAAAATAATTTTATACTGTCGCAAATTTTAAATACGCCAGGGATTGCCTTTTCTATAGTAAATTTTTCAAAAAATTATTTTTTTACAGTCGCTAATTTTAAATACGCCAGGGATTGCCTTTTCTATATTAAATTATTCAAAAAATAATTTTTTACTGTCGCAAATTTGAATGACGCCAGGGATTGCCTTTTCTATAGTAAATTTTTCATAAATTAATTTTATACTGTCGCAAATTTTAAATACGCCAGGCATTGCCTTTTCTGTAGTAAATTTTTCAAAAAATAATTTTATACTTTCGCAAGTTTTAAATACGCCAGGGATTGCCTTTTCTATAGTAAATTTTTCAAAAAATAATTTTATACTGTCGCAAATTTTAAATGCGCCAGGGATTGCCATTTCTATAGTAAATTTTTCAAAAATTTATTTTGTACTGTCGCAAATTTTAAATACGCCAGGGATTGCCTTTTCTGTAGTAAATTTTTCAAAAAATAATTTTATACTGTTGCAAATTTTAAATATGCCAGGGATTGCCTTTTCTATAGTAAATTACTCAAAAAATAATTTTTTGCTGTCGCAAATCTTAAATACGCCAGGGATTGCCTTTTCTATAGTAAATTACTCAAAAAATAGTTTTTTACTGTCGCAAATTTTAATTACGCCAGAGTTTGCCTTTTCTATAGTAAATTTTTCAAAAAAATAATTTTATAGTGTCGCAAATTTTAAATACGCCAGGGATTGCCTTTTCTATAGTAAATTACTCAAAAAATAATTTTTTGCTATCGCAAATTTTAATTACGCCAGGGATTGCCTTTACTATAGTAAATTTTGCAAAAAATAAATTTTTACTGTCGCAAATTTTAAATACGCCAGGGATTTCCCTTTGTATAGTAAATTATTCAAAAAATAATTTTTTACTGTCGCAAATTTGAAATACGCCAGGGATTGCCTTTTCTATAGTAAATTTTGCAAAAATAATTTTATACTCTCGCAAATTTTAAACACGCCAGGGATTGCCTTTTCTATAGTAAATTTTTCAAAAATTAATTTTTTACTGTCGGAAATTTTAAATACGCCAGGGATTGCCCATTCTATAGTAAATTTTTCAAAAATTAATTTTACACTGTCCCAAATTTTAATTGCGCCAGGGATTGCCTTTTCTATAGTAACTTATTCAAAAAATAATTTTATACTGTCGCAAATTTTAAATACCCCAGGGATTGCCTTTACTATAGTAAATTTTCCAAAAATTAATTTTTTTACTGTGGCAAATTTTAAATACGTCAGGTATTGCCTTTTCTATAGTAAATTTTGTAAAAAATATTTTTATACTGTCGCAAATTTTAATTGCGCCAGGGATTGCCTTTTCTAATGCAAATTTTTCAGAAAATAATTTTTGGCTGTCGCAAATTTTAATTACGCCAGGGATTGCCTTTTCTATAGTAAATTTTACAAAAAATTATTTTTACTGTCGCAAATTTTAATTACGCCAGTGATTGCCTTTTCTATATTAACTTATTCAAAAAATAATTTTATACTGTCGCAAATTGTAAATACGCCAGGGATTCCCTTTTCTATAGTAAATTTTGCAAAAATTAATTTTTTACTGTGGCAAAATTTAAATACGCCAGGGATTGCCCTTTCTATAGTAAATTTTTCAAAAAATAATTTTTTACTGTCGCAAATTTTAAATACGCCAGGGATTGCCTTTTCTATAGTAAATTTTGTAAAAAATATTTTTATACTGTCGCAAATTTTAAATACGCCAGGGATTGCCTTTTCTATAGTAAATTATTCAAAAAATATTTTTTTACTTTCGCAAATTTTAAATACTCCAAGGATTGCCTTTTCTATAGTAATTTTTTCAAAAATTAATTTTTTTACTGTCGCAAATTTTAAATACGACAGGGATTGCATTTTCTGTAGTAAATTTTTCAAAAATAATTTTATACTGTCGCAACTTTAAATACGCCAGGGATTGCCCTTTCTATAGTAAATTTTTCAAAAATAAATTTTTTTACTGTCGCAAATTTTAAATACGACAGGGTTTGCCTTTTGTATAGTAAGTTTTGCAAAAAATAATTTTTAACTGTCGCAAATTTTAAATACGCCAGGGATTGCCTTTTCTATAGTAAATTTGTCAAAAATTAATTTTATACTCTCCGCAAATTTTATATACGCCAGGGATTGCCTTTTCTATAGTAAATTTTTCAAAAAATAATTTTATACTGTCGCAAATTTTCAATACGCCAGGGATTGCCTTTTCTATAGTAAATTTTTCAAAAATTAATTTTTTTACTGCCGCAAATTTTAAATACGACAGGGATTGCCTTTTCTATAGTAAATTTTTCAAAAATTTATTTTATATTGTCGCAAATTTTAAATACGCCAGGGATTGCCTTTTCTGTAGTAAATTTTACAAAAAATAATTTTATACTGTCACAAAATTTTAAATACCGCCAGGGGTTTGCCTTTTCTATAGTAAATTATTCAAAACATAATTTTTTGCTGTCGCAAATTTTAATTACGGCAGGGATTGCCTTTTTCTATAGTAAATTTTGGAAAAAATAATTTTTTACTGTCGCAAATTTTAAATTCGCCAGGGTTGCCCTTTTCTATAGTAAATTTTTCAAAAATTTATTTTTTAGTGTCGCAAATTTTAAATACGCCAGGGATTGCCTTTTGTATAGTAAATTTTTCAAAAATTAATTTTTTTACTGTCGCAAATTTTAAATACGCCAGGGATTGCCTTTTCTATTAGTAAATTATTCAAAAATTAATTTGTTGCTATCGCAAATTTTAAATACGCCAGTGATTGCCATTTCTATAGTAAATTTTGCAAAAAATTATTTTTTGCTGTCGAAAATTTTAAATACGCCAGGGATTGCCTTTTCTATAGTAAATTTTTCAAAAAATAATTTTATACTGTCGCACATTTTAAATACGCCAGGGATTGCCTTTTCTATAGTAAATTTTTCAAAAATTAATTTTATACTGTCGCAAATTTTAAATACGCCAGGGATTGCCTTTTCTTTAATAAATTTTTCAAAAAATAATTTTATACTGTCGCAAGTTTTAAATACGCCAAGGATTGCCGTTTCTATAGTAGATTTTTCAACAATTTATTTTATACTGTCGCAAATTTTAAATACGCCAGGGATTGCCTTTTGTGTAGTAAATTTTTCAAAAAATAATTTTATACTGTCGCAAATTGTAAATACGCCAGCGATTGCCTTTTCTATAGTAAATTTTTCAAAAATAAATTTTTTTTCTGTCGCAAATATTAAATACGCCAGGGATTTCCTTTTCTATAGCTAATTTTGCAAAAAATTATTTTTTACTGTCTCAAATTTTAAATACGCCTGGGATTGCCTTTTCTATAGAAAATTTTGCAAAAAATAATTTTTTACTGTCGCAAATTTTAAATACGCCAGGGATTGCCTTTTCTATAGTAAAATATTCAAAAAATAATTTTTTACTGTCGCAAATTTTAATTACGCCAGGGATTACCTTTTCTATAGTAAATTTTTCAAAAAATAATTTTATACTGTCGCAAATTTTAAATACGCCAGGGATTGCCTTTTCTATAGTAAATTATTCAAAAAATAATTTTTTGCTGCCGCAAATTTTAATTACGCCAGGGATTGCCTTTTCTTTAGTAAATTTTGCAAAAATTATTTTTTACTGTCGCAAATTTTAAATACGCCAGGGATTGCCTTTTCTATAGTAAATTTTTCAAAAATTAATTTTTTATTGTCGCAAATTTTAAATACGCCAGGGATTGCCTTTTCCGTAGTAAATTTTGCAAAAAATAATTTTTTACTGTCGCAAGTTTTAAATTCGCCGGGATTGCTTTTTTCTATAGTAAATTATTCAAAAATTAATTTTTTACTGTCGCAAATTTTAAATACGTCAGGGATTACGATTTCCATTGTAAATTTTGCAAAAAATAATTTTTTGCTGTCGCAAATTTTAAATACGCCGTGAATTTCCTTTTCTATAGTAAATTTTTCAAAAAATAATTTTATACTTTCGCAAATTTTAAATACGCCAGGGATTGCCTTTTTTATAGTAAATTTTTCAAAAATTAATTTTTTACTGTCGCAAATTTTAAATACGCCAGGGGTTGCCTTTTCTATAGTAAATTGTTCAAAAAATAATTTTTTCCTGTCGCAAATTTTAAATACGCCAGCGATTGCCTTTTCTATAGTAAATTTTGCAAAAAATAATTTTTTACTGTCGCAAGTTTTAAATACGCCAGGGATTGCCTTTTCTTTAGTAAATTATTCAAAAAATAATTTTTTACTGTCGCAAATTTGAAATACTCCAGGGATTGCCTTTTCTATAGTAAATTTTTCAAAAATTAATTTTATACTGTCGCAAATTTGAAATACGCCAGGGAGTGCCTTTTCCATAGTAAATTTTTCAAAAATTAATTTTATACTGTTGCAAATTTTAAATACGCCAGGGATTGCCTTTTCTATAGTAAATTTTTCAAAAATTAATTTTTTACTGTCGGAAATTTTAAATACGCCAGGGATTGGCTTTCTATAGTAAATTATTCAAAAAATAATTTTTTACTGTCGCAAATTTTAATCGCGCCAGGGATTGCCTTTTCTATAGTAAATTTTTCAGAAATTAATTTTATACTGTCGCAAATTTTAAATACGCCAGGCGTTGCCTTTTCTATAGTAAATTTTTTAAAAAATAATTTTATACTGTCGCAAATTTTAAATGCGCCAGGGATTGCCTTTTCTATAGTAAATTTTTCAAAAATTTATTTTATACTGTCGCAAATTTTAAATACGCCAGGGATTGCCTTTTCTGTAGTAAATTTTTCAAAAGTAATTTTATACTGTTGTTACATGCCTAAAACAAATACCTAATTAGAAGTGGATAGAATTAGGGAAAAGAAAAGAAAAGAAACATTAAAATATTTCCAGCATAAATTTTTCACATAAGCTAACCATGCTTAAAACATGGTTAGCTTATCAATTCAATCAGTGAAGAAAATTGCGTCAGCAATTTTCTTCACATTCCATAAATTAAAATAAAATTATTCCCATGGCAAATTTTGCTGAAGGCAAAATTTGCCAGTAGAAATATTTACTTTAAAAAAAAACAATATAAAAATTGGCGCAGCCGGTAGGATAGAGGAAGCCTACTTTAAACAAACAAAAGTATAAGCGCTCGAAAACCCTCTATCCTACGAATCAAAAGGAGTTGAGGACGAAATCGAATACTGGGCAAGACACCCTACCCTTCGCCTGAAGTTGAGTCTGGCTTCAGGAGTATTTCGATCTAGTCGGCTCCCAACGCTCGGGGTCGGACAGCTTTAACTGCCTCTGTTTGAAAAACACGCAGCCACCCCCTCATCAAAGCATAAAGTGCCAACGTGGGACAATAGCGGGCTTCATCCCAGCCCAGGAACATAAGACGTCCACAGTCGAAAATTTCAAAGCGAAACTTGAAGGAAGAATCCTCAACCGACAATCTGCGATCCGGAGCTGAAAGGGACTTCGAAGTAGGCAACGCGCCCCCCTTTCAGCTTTTATCCAGGGGAATTTAAGAAGGCCACGGGCCCCCCGGCATCAAAAGAACTTCAATCACAAAAACCAGCGATCCTGAATTGAGAGGGACCTCGAAGAAGGCAATAAGCCCCCCTCTCAATTTGAACCAAGGGAATTAAGACGGCAGAAGCCCCCCTAGCTGCAAATTCTACATACGGTGGTCCAGGAGACGCCGCCGGAAATCTCACCAATTCCACCAACTCCACAACAATCTTCCTCACCGGGCGACGCACAGGAAGATCCGTCCCGGTACGAAGGAGGCAACGAGGGAGCAACATCTGCAACAGAGGGTGCTAATCAAACACCCCCAACAAATTCAACAGCACCAGGAGTAACATTAAGGAGTGGGACAATCCTTACAGGTCCCCACAAGTAAGACCTTCTAATTTAAACTTAGAAAATTATTTAAAATATCTAGAGGGGAAAGTGCGAGACTCCTCCGAACTTTCTGTTGTACAGTGCGATTCTATCGATAAACAGCTCAAAAGGACCCGTGAACGGCGTCTTGAGCAAATCGCGCAATTCAAAGAAAGTACGGAAAAATTTAAAGAAAGCTTAAAGCAGTTTGGGGAACTCTCGCACTCTCTCGAAACAGAAATTACAAACAATAGTGTAGAATTAAGAGAAGGTGCCATTGAAGACAGTGTCAGTGAGTCCACCGTGAGTGAAATCCTATGGAATTGGCTGGGCGACTCCCTTTTGGAAACCAGCATAGAAGAAACTAGCTCCCCAAAAGTATCAAACTTAAGCTTCAGAATCCCCAATATAAACATGGCAGATTACGCGAAAATCGCCAAGTTAACTGCCCAGCTCGTTCCCCTATTCTCGGGAGAGCAGCACCCAAAATTGAGCCTGGAGCTCCAAACTTTCCTAGGATGCTGCAGGCAGGTAATCCAGTGCATTTCGGTGGAGGAACTATCGGCATTTTTGCAAATCTTCCCCACCAGACTTCGAGGCGAAGCTTACCAGCTGTTTGCCGCAAATATGCCTACTACTTTCAAAGAGGTAGAAGAACGGCTAAATCGTACATACCTGCCTAGGGAAACTTATCAGGAACTGGTAAATAAATTAATTACTACAAGGCAGTATCCTTTGGAAAACCTCACAGCCTTCACGGCACGAGTGAAACAAATGCTGGCACTCTGTAATGAAGCAGCAGAGTCCAAATATGGCGCTACAGCAGCCCCCGCTGTGAAAACACAGCTAGAAGACTTCGCGAAAAACGCACTAAAAACAGGCGTCAATAACCCGTATATGTGCCAATACCTTCTGACCATGACAGACGGCACGGTGGATGACCTCGTACAAAGAGCGCTTGACATGGAGCGTCTCCAGCAAAGTGCTCTATTTCTGCAACCTCCAGGGCACTTTCAATACAGTACAGTGCAGAACCCAATACCACAGTCAATAAATGCACATGTGATAAGTAATCCGCAAGGGATTCTAAATAATTCGCCTGCAAATCACCCCATATATAATCCAGGCATAATACCATGCGCACAGGATACCTGGCAAAACAGTGTGCTCACAAATGCAAGCACCAGTACATTTCCATCACAGTTCACACAGGCAAATATAAAACAGGAGCCAAAATCACCAAATAGAAATTTTAATGTAAACAATAAAAATAATTATTTAAATAAAATCAGTTGTAGTTTTTGTAATCTAAGAGGCCACACATATGCTGATTGCCTCAAAAGGAAAAATACGCCTTATTGTGTGAACTGTAAAATGTATAACCATGACGTGCGTGACTGCAGAAAAAACAATAATAGTTTCCAGAGACCACACAACAATGGTGGACCATCGAATCAACGCCCTAGAGAGCCGCAGAATTCCAATAACAATTCCAGAGTATATAACGTAAGAAAAAAGTGTGAATTTTGTGGTCGTTCTGGACATGCAGTAAATAACTGCCAACAAAAACGTAAATGGGAGGCCCGGAGTCAGGGAAACGACGTACAGTCGACCCAAAACTCCCCGGCTCGACTATAAATCTCCCGTCTAATAAAATAGGGTCCCCTCAGCAGCCCGATTCCAGTGTCGCTACAGTAAAACTACCCTTAGACATAGGCCCGAACGGCCAAGCTAAACTAGTAGTAGACACAGGCGCTGAGGTTAGTATAATAAAGAAAAGGTCATTAAAAGATCTCAAAGAAATTAACCACAATGAGGCATGTACACTTCAGACCCCATTTGGTACCGGAAAGACGCTGGGAAATTGCCAGGGAAACTTCGTTTTCAAAAACAAAATTCCCTGCAAGTTTCAAGTCGTACAGAACTTGCCTGGCCTTTCCGATGATGGACTTCTAGGAAATGATTTCCTAGCAAAAAACTGTAACGTTGAGGGTCCTAATAAGGCACTAAGGTTTCCTCGCACGGAAGCTAATCCAGACGAATTTGCTTTGCCATTAGAGTTTGAAACGGACAAGCCACATTCTGAAAAAGCAGTCGAAGTAAGAACACTTGCAGAAGAGGTAGAGTCTAAACAGGCTGAACTATCCACCTGCAGTGTCTTCAAGGCTTCTCAAACGAGAAAAGCTGGCTGTCAAGCTCCAAAAGAGCCCAAGGAATGTGAAAAAGGCTGTCTGGGCGAAAAAGAGACCGATGAAATCAGGCGGCAATTGGTTACCCTTAAAAAACCAATCTGCATACCTGCGCGCTCTCAAATTGTTGCCCCAGTCCCGTTACAAACTCAAGAAGAAATGCTCTGTTTATCACAAGAGATAAGCGATGGAGTCTTCTTGGCAAACAGTTTGCTGTCATCTGGAGAAGAATTAGTGCTGGTCAGTATTCTCAACGCTAACAGTCATCAAGTAGTCATACATAGCTTAAAGTTACAGCTATTTCCAATAAACGACTACATCATAGTCCCATTAACACACACAAAAGACCACAAAAGAACACACATTCCACTACCAAATTTAGAGGCAATATCAAACAACACAAGAGACGGAACTGAGTGTCTAAAGCCTGCCAAAAAGGTGCATATAACTCTTCCGTCCAAAATCCCGAGGCATAAATCACTCTTAAACAAACAACGGCCATATAAAAACGGTAGCGAGTCTATATTAAAGGTGCATATTACTCCACCGTCACACAACACAAAAAATTCTACATGGTCAAAAAGCAGTAGCATTGACGCGCATGAGTATCCCACACAACCTAAGGCAAAGACCACACAGGTGTACCAAACTCAGCCGTCAACAAGGCAGGAAGCAAATACCCTGTCAATTATTAAGAGCAACGAAATACAGCCTCAAAAGCAATCGCAAAATCCTCATCTATTTACAGGTCAAAAACCTAAAAGGAAGAGTAAGTCAAACCAAGGTTCAGCCGACAAAACGGCAATATTACAACATGTACGATATCTATACCCGGATAATGAGACTCCGGACGACCCAAAATAATATCCGCGTATTTCTAGGTTAGAGCAAGAACTCAGCCTAGACCCTAATTTAACCGCGGAAAAAAAAATTTCGATATCAGAACTCTGCGAAGAGTATAACGATATCTTCTTCCTCAAAGGTGACAAACTCACCTATACAAATGCGATAACGCATAATATTCCATTGGTGCAAGATCAAGCACCAATCAATCAAAAAATGTACCGCTTACCTGAAACACAGCGGAAAGTCATTAACGAGCAGCTAAAAGAAATGCTAGACAGCGGGATAGTCCAGTCTAGTAAGAGCCCTTGGAATTCACCTCTACTAGTTGTCCCCAAGAAAGCGGGACCTGACGGTGAAAAAAGGTGGCGCGTCGTTGTCGATTTTCGTAAATTAAACGAAAAGACAATTGGAGATACATTCCCGCTACCCCGAATCGAGGATATTCTCGACCAACTAGGTCACGCAAGGTATTTCACCACACTCGATTTGGCCAACGGCTATCACCAAGTCCTTGTCGACAAAAAAGATCGACATAAAACTATTTTCAGCACAAGTTATGGGCACTACGAGTTCAAGCGTATGCCATTCGGGCTCAAAGGAGCCCCCGCCACATTTCAACGCCTAATGAATTTCGTCCTAACAGGCCTACAAGGCCTCGAATGTTTTGTCTACCTAGATGACATTGTCATCTATGGTAAAAATTTAAACGACCACAACGAAAAGTTGAGGAAAGTCTTCAATAAGTTGAGAGAAAACAACTTAAAACTGCAGCCAGAAAAGTGCCAGTTTCTACGAAGAGAAGTTGTTTACCTAGGACATAAATGTTCTAGCGAAGGAGCCCTACCAGACCCAAGTAAGACGGCCTGCGTCCAAACATTTCCTGTTCCAAGAACAGTAAGGCAAGTCCAGTCATTTTTAGGACTTGCCAATTACTACAGGAAATTCATCCCAGACTTCTCCAAAATTGTACGTCCAATCACAAATTTACTCCGAAAGGATGTAAAATTCACTTGGACAGAGAAATGCCAAGAAGCATTCCACAGCATAAAAAATGCTTTAATTTCTCCACCACTTTTAATTTACCCAGATTTTTCGAAATCTTTTAATCTCACTACAGACGCAAGTAACGAGGCTCTAGGGGCTGTTCTTTCTCAAGGAGAAGTCGGAAAGGACCAGCCCATTGCCTATGCAAGCCGCACATTAAACAAAGCCGAAAGAAATTACTCTACTATAGAGAAAGAGTTATTGGCTATTGTCTGGGCTACCAAGAATTTCAGGTGCTATCTTCAAGGCCGGAAATTCACGGTCTATACTGACCATAAACCTCTTAAAGGTGTCTTCAATGTGAAAGACCCTACTTCCCGTTTGGTGAGATTTCACCACAAATTATCTGAATTCGATTACAACATCGAATATAAACCAGGGAAGTACAACACTAATGCCGATGCACTAAGTCGCATCCCTCAAGCATTAAAAGAAGACAGTTTAGGCAATACCTTAACGGTAGAAGCCCTAGTCCACCACACGATGGACTCAGATGTGGAGGAAAACAATTCCACAAATAACAAGAGAAAGAAGAAATCCGCTCATTGTTTCGTCGTGACTCGAGCTCAGAAGCAAAAGGCTCAAGAGACATTAAATAGCTCCAGTGTGGAGACAGAAGAGCACACGAAAGCGGACCAAAACGAAATTCAACACACTGAGGCGGAAACACTAAACCCAGCATCGCCTGAGCAAAAAGTAAGTACTGGCAAGACACCCGAAGTTATCACGAGCGCTACGGAAATCCGAACAATCTTAAAAGATTATCACGATTCTCCATTTGGTGGCCATCAAGGTGTCATAAAAACTTACAAACGCATAAGACGCAAGTATTGGTGGAGACACATGCTTAGCGATATTAAAAAATACATTAAAAAATGCCCAAAGTGCCAGACGATGAAAGCATCTCCACAATATAAAATGCCAATGGTTATCACGGACATCGCAGAGCAACCGTTCGACAAAGTTTACCTCGATATTGTAGGTCCATTAGAAGAGACCACATCAGGTAACAAATATATCTTGACCTTCCAAGATAATTTAACAAAATTTGTCGACTGGTATGCAATACCTAATGCAGAAGCAGTCACAGTAGCGCAAGTTTTCTTTGATGAAATCGTTACGCGCTATCGCATACCCAAAAGAATACTCACCGATCAGGGAACAAATTTCCTGAGTGAATTATTCAAAAGAGTATGTAAGCTTCTAAAGGTAAAGAAGTTACAGACTTCGGCATACCACCCCCAGTCTAACGGAGCACTAGAGCGTGCCCCCAGGCCGCTGATTGAATACCTGCGAACAATCGTAGATGAAAATCCCAAAACATGGGACCAATACCTACGAACCGCTGCATTCGTGTATAACAATAGTGTACACGAGGGTACTAAACTTACCCCAATGGACTGCCTATACGGCTTCACAGCGGATGTCCCATCAAATTTAAAACGGGATCCCGAACCCGTTTACAATCATGAGAGCTACTATCATGTACTGAAGTATAAGCTCCAAAAATCATATGCCACGGCAAGAAAGAACTTATTGGCAAGTAAACAGCGCTCAAAGGGGTACTACGATAAGACAGTACGGCCCTTAACTTTCCATGTAGGAGACAAGGTCCTCATCAAGAATGAAAGCAGAAAACATAAGCTTTCCCAAATCTGGGTAGGACCTTATCAGGTAATCGCAATACCAAGTGATGTGAATACCACAATCAAAATTGGTAAGCGAACGGTAACGGTACATAATAACCGTTTGAAACCATATTTCGAATAAAAATATATCAAACAAAAATGAACTAGGTTGACTTGAAATTCCCACTATAGTATCCATTAAACCTCATTTCAATACCTCCCCATAAACATTTGCGGTGGAGTCACTCCACTGCCCAGTTTAAATCGGCACAATGTACGTACAAGTATGCTTAAAGGATTGTTTTCTTCTCCTGAATTGTCCACAGAAATGGCGCTAAAATTCATCATAGTTGTCCTCTTCATCCAGTACACAACTGGAGCAACCGCTGACAAACCTTATGTAATAACCCAGCTAAATGGCTCGGGTATATTTTTCGAGGACCTAGGAAATCTGATGGTATATCATGACACCTGGAATGTCCTCACCGAGATAGACTTGGATGAACTAGATGCACAGATAAAGCTAGCAGAATATGCAGAGCACTTAGTGCATAAACTCTGCATAAATATAACAAACCCAGAAGACCTCTGTAACGTGCAGCAACTACACATACACGCTATTACAGACAGCGTACGAAAGCGCACGGAAACTATTAGGGAACTAGTACCAGGAAAACGCAAGGCCAGATCGCTATTTGATGGAATAGGCAATGCCATGCACTATTTGTTTGGAACTATGGACAACAACAAAACGAAAACTTACCACAAACCGTCCAAGTTTGGCCCTGATGGGGATAGAGTTGCAGGCGAACCTGGTAATAATAACCCGCGGTGGCTTCGGCACCCCAGATGGTAATGGAGCGCCTACGGGTCCTCCTCAAGATGAGCCGGATGGGGCCCCGCCACCCAGGCATAACGTGCAGAACGTATATCCCATATACGACGGTGGAAAGCTTGGCGGGACTCCGGAACACATGGTCAGCGTCTACGATCTCCGCAACCAGCATCATGGTGTCTATTCTAACTCAAACTAAACTCGAATGAGCCACAATACACACCGGATAAGCGAGTTGGCCCAGATAAGAAAAGGGCACCTGGAAAATGCAAGATCGGCACAAATCTTGATACAAAGTTATCCCCGAGAGCTATTCCTCTTCAAAGAATAGCTGCCATATTCAAGGGGGGAAGGCATGTTGTATATGTGAAAAGACATATACACATATACATACCCTAAAGCATAAAACTTAGTACAAAATTCTCAATAAGCTAACCATGCTTAAAACATGGTTAGCTTATCTTTTAAAAAGTGAAGAAAAATTGCATCAGCAATTTTCTTCACATGCCACAAAATTTAACCATATTATTCCCATGGCAAGTTTTGCCTTCAGCAGGATTTGCCATGGAAATATTTTAAATATAAAAAAAAAAACCAAAAGACAAATCTTACCTCCAGTAAGATTTGTCAAGAAAAATATAATATGTAGGTACATACGTACATATATATTGCACAAAAAGCTTTCGTCGTGAGAAATGCGTGCCGCCGAAATACATTGTATGTATATGCGCGGCGCGATTTCAGAACGACAGGACGGTGGCTGGTGTTGACAAAAGCGTCAAATTACATTTTTAGGCGACCATCCGATGAAAAATATTCTGGACTTGTTGAAACAAGTCCAGAACAAAATAATTTTTAATAATTTTCTCAGGGTAGAAAATGCAATTAAGCATTTTCTACTCTGAACAACGAAGCTTGATGACAGAAAAATGTGATCAAGTTAGAGAGTTGGATTTTAAATATTATACGCGGCGGTTCGACAGTCGAATCAGAAAAGCGATTACTAGCGAGTTGAATTAAAAAAATCATTTACGAGCGAGTTGGTTGTTTTGACTTTGAAAAACGGCGGGTTGGCGGTCGAGTTTTTACAAGAAAAAAGGAAAACAAAAAGGACTTAGGACTTTCGGCACGGTCTCTCGGTTGAGTGAAAAAGAATTAAAATCAAATTGAGTGTAAAACGAATAAAAAAAAATTTGTTGAAAAAGAATTAAAATCAAACTGAGTGTAAAACGATTAAAAAAAAAATTTGTTGAAAAAGAATTAAAATCGAATTGAGTGTAAAACGAATAAAAAAAAATTCATTTAAAAAGAAAAACAAACAAAAGTGTTTTGGATACAATACCCGCCATCCCCACAAAGGTACGTAACACAGGTATTACCTTTTCTATAGTAAATTATTCAAAAAATAATTTTTTAGTGTCGCAAATTTTAATTACGCCAGGGATTGCCTTTTCTATAGTAAATTTTTCAAAAATTAATTTTATACTGTCGCAAATTTTAAATACGCCAGGGATTGCCTTTTGTATAGTAAATTTTTCAAAAAATAATTTTATACTATCGCAAATTTTAAATACGCCAGGGATTGCCATTTCTATAGTAAATTTTTCAAAAATTTATTTTTTACTGTCGCAAATTTTAAATACGCCAGGGATTGCCTTTTGTATAGTAAATTTTTCAAAAAATAATTTTATACTGTTGCAAATTTTAAATACGTCAGGGATTGCCTTTTCTATAGTAAATTTTTCAAACATTAATTTTTTACTGTCGCAAATTTTAAATACGCAAGGAATTGCCTTTTCTATAGTAAATTATTCAAAAAATAATTTTTTACTGTCGCAAATTTTAAATATGCCAGGGATTGCCTTTTCTATAGTAAATTTTTGCAAAAAATAATTTTATACTGTCGCAAATTTTAAATACGCCAGGGATTGCCTTTTCTATAGTAAATTTTGCAAAAAATAATTTTTTACTGTCGCAAATTTTAATTACGCCAGGGATTGCCTTTTCTATAGTAAATTTTTGAAAAATTTATTTTATACTGTCGCAAATTTGAAATACGCCAGGGATTGCCTTTTCTGTAGTAAATTTTTCAAAAAATAATTTTATGCTGTCGCAAATTTTAAATACGCCAGGGATTGCCTTTTCTATAGTCAATTTTTCAAAAATTAATTTTTTTACTGTCGCAAATTTTAAATACGCCAAGGATAACCTCTTCTATAGTAAATTATTCAAAAAATAATTTTTTACTGTCGCAAATTTTAATTACGCCAGGGATTGCCTTTTCTATAGTAAATTTTTCAAAAATTAATTTTATACTGTCGCAAATTTTAAATACGCCAGGGATTGCCTTTTCTATAGTAAATTTTTCAAAAAATAATTTTATACTGTAGCAAATTTTAAATACGCCAGGGATTGCCTTTTCTATAGTAAATTTTTCAAAAATTTATTTTATACTGTCGCAAATTTTAAATACGCCAGGTAATGCCTTTTCTGTAGTAAATTTTTCAAAAAATAATTTTATACTGTCGCAAATTTTAAATACGCCAGGGATTGCCTTTTCTATCGTAAATTTTTCAAACATTAATTTTATACTGTCGCAAATATTAAATACGCCAGGCATTGCCTTTTCTATAGTAAATTTTTAAAAAATTAATTTTATACTGTCACAAATTTTAAATACGCCAGGGATTGCCTTTTCTATAGTAAATTTTTCAAAAATTTATTTTATACTGTCGCAAATTTTAAATACGCCAGGGATTGCCTTTTCTGTAGTAAATTTTTCAAAAAATAATTTTATACTGTCGCAAATTTTAAATACGCCAGGGATTGCCTTTTCTATAATAAATTACTCAAAAAATAATTTTTTGCTGTCGCAAATTTTAAATACGCCAGGGAATGCCTTTTCTATAGTAAATTACTCAAAAAATAATTTTTTACTGTCGCAAATTTTTATTACGCCAGGGATTGCCTTTTCTATAGTAAATTACTCAAAAAATAATTTTATGGTGTCGCAAATTTTAAATACGCCAGGGAGTGCCTTTTCTATAGTAAATTCCTCAAAAAATAATTTTTTGCTATCGCAAATTTTAATTACGCCAGGGATTGCCTTTTCTATAGTAAATTTTGCTAAAAATAAATGTTTACTGTCGCAAATTTTAAATACGCCAGGGATTGCCTTTTCTATAGTAAATTTTTCAAAAATTAATTTTTTAGTGTCGCAAATTTTAAATACGCCAGGGATTGCCTTTTGTATAGTAAATTTTTCAAAAATAAATTTTTTACTGTCGCAAATTTTAAATACTCCAAGGATTGCCTTTTCTATAGTAAAATATTCAAAAATTAATTTTTTACTGTCGCAAATTTTAAATACGCCAGGGATTGCCTTTTCTATAGAAAATTTTTCAAAAAATAATTTTATACTGTCGCAAATTTTAAATACGCCAGGGATTACCTTTTCTATAGTGAATTTTTCAAAAATTTATTTTATACTGTCGCAAATTTTAAATACGCCAGGGATTGCCATTTCTGTAGTAAATTTTTCAAAAAATAATTTTATACTGTCGCAAATTGTAAATTCGCCAGGGATTGCCTTTTCTATAGTAAATTTTTCAAAAATGAATTTTTTTACTGTTGCAAATTTTAAATACGCCAGGGATTGCCTTTTCCATAGTAAATTTTCCAAAAATAATTTTGTACTGTCGCAAATTTTAAATACGCCAGGGATTGCCTTTGCTATAGTAAATTTTGCAAAAAATAATTTTGTACTGTCGCAAATTTTAAATACGCCAGGGATTGCCTTTTCTTTAGTAAAATATTCAAAAAATAATTTTTTACTGTCGCAACTTTTAACTACGCCAGGGATTGCCTTTTCTATAGTAAATTTTTCAAAAAATAATTTTATACTGTCGCAAATTTTAAATACGCCAGGGATTGCCTGTTCTACAGTAAATTATTCAAAAAATAATTTTTTGCTGTCGCAAATTTTAACTACGCCAGGAATTGCCTTTTCTATAGTAAATTTTGCAAAAAATAATTTTTTACTGTCGCAAATTTTAAATACGCCAGGGATTGCCTTTTTTATAGTAAATTTTTCAAAAATTAATTTTTTACTGTCGCAAATTTTAAATACGCAAGGGATTGTCCTTTCTATAGTAAATTATTCAAAAAATAATTTTTTACTGTCGCAAATTTTAAATACGCCAGCGATTGCTTTTTATATTAAATTTTGCAAAAAATAATTTTATACTGTCACAAATTTTAAATACGCCAGGGATTGCCTTTTCTATAGTAAATTTTGCAAAAAATAATTTTTTACTGTCGCAAATTTTAACTACGCCAGGGATTGCCATTTCTGTAGTAAAATATTCAAAAAATAATTTTTTACTGTCGCAAATTTTAACTACGCTAGGGGTTGCCTTTTCTATAGTAAATTTTTCAAAAAATAATTTTATACTGTCGCAAATTTTAACTACGCCAGGGATTGCCATTTCTGTAGTAAAATATTCAAAAAATAATTTTTTACTGTCGCAAATATTAATTACACCAGGGTTTGCCTTTTCTATAGTAAATTTTTCAAAAATTAATTTTTTACTGTCGCAAATTTTAAATACGCCAGGGATTGCCCTTTCTATAGTAAATTTTTCAAAAATTAATTTTTTACTGTTGCAAATTTTAAATACGCAAGGGATTGCCCTTTCTATAGTAAATTATTCAAAAAATAATTTTTTACTCTCGCAAATTTTAAATACGCCAGGGATTGCCTTTTCTATAATAAATTTTGCAAAAAATAATTTTTTACTGTCGCAAATTTTAACTACGCCAGGGATTGCCTTTTCTATAGTAAATTTTTCAAAAATTTATTTTATACTGTCGCAAATTTTAAATACGCCAGGGATTGCCTTTTCTGTAGTAAATTTTTCAAAAAATAATTTTATACTGTCGCAAATTTTAAATACGCCAGGGATTGCTGTTTCTTTAGTAAATTTTTCAAAAATTAATTTTTTTACTGTCGCAAATTTTAAATACGCCAGGGATTGCCTTTTCTATAGTAAATTATTCAAAAAATAATTTTTTACTGTCGCAAATTTTAATTACGCCAGGGATTGCCTTTTCTATAGTAAATTTTTCAAAAATTAATCTTATGCTGTCGAAAATTTTAAATACGCCAGGGATTGCCTTTTCTATAGTAAATTTTTCAAAAAATAATTTTATACTGTCGCAAATTTTAAATACGCCAGGGATTACCTTTTCTATAGTAAATTTTTCAAAAATTTATTTTATACTGTCACAAATTTTAAATACGCCAGGGATTGCCTTTTCTGTAGTAAATTTTTGAAAAAAATAATTTTATACTGTCGCAAATTTTAAATACGCCAGGGATTGCCATTTCTGTAGTAAATTTTTCAAAGAATAATTTTTTACTGTCGCAAATTTTAAATACGCCAGGGATTGCCTTTTCTATAGTAAATTACTCAAAAAATAATTTTTTGCTGTCGCAAATTTTAAATATGCCAGGGATTGCCTTTTCTATAGTAAATTACTCAAAAAATAATTTTTTACTGTCGAAAATTTTAATTACGCCAGGGATTGCCTTTTCTATAGTAAATTTTTCAAGAAAATAATTTTATAGTGTCGCAAATTTTAAATACGCCAGGGATTGCCTTTTCTATAGTAAAATCCTCAAAAAATAATTTTTTGCTATCGCAAATTTTAATTTCGCCAGGGATTGCCTTTTCTATAGTAAATTTTGCAAAAAATAAATTTTTACTGTCGCAAATTTTAAATACGCCAGGGATTGCCTTTTCTATAGTAAATTTTTCAAAATTAATTTTTTACTGTCGCAAATTTTAAATACGCCAGGGATTGCCTTTTCTATAATAAATTATTCAAAAATTAATTTTTTACTGTCGCAAATTTTAAATACGCCAGGGATTGCCTTTTCTATAGAAAATTTTTCAAAAAATAATTTTATACTGTAGCAAATTTTAAATACGCCAGGGATTACCTTTTCTATAAAAATTTTACAAAAATGAATTTGTTTACTGTCGCAAATTTTAAATACGCCAGGGATTGCCTTTTCCATAGTAAATTTTGCAAAAAATTATTTTTTTACTGTCGCAAATTTTAAATACGCCAGGGATTGGCTTTTCTATAGTAAATTATTCAAAAAATAATTTTTTACTGTCGCAAATTTTAAATACGCCAGGGATTGCCTTTTCTATAGTAAATTTTGCAAAAAATAATTTTATACTGTCGCAAATTTTAAATACGCCAAGGATTGCCTTTTCTATAGTAAATTTTGCAAAAAATAATTTTTTACTGTCGCATATTTTAATTATGCCAGGGATTGCCTTTTCTATAGTAAATTTTTGAAAAATTTATTTTATACTGTCGCAAATTTGAAATTCGCCAGGAATTACCTTTTCTGTAGTCGATTTTTCAAAAAATAATTTTATGCTGTCGCAAATTTTAAATACGCCAGGGATTGCCTTTTCTATAGTAAATTTTTCAAAAATTAATTTTTTTACTGTCGCAAATTTTAAATACGCCAGGTATTACCTTTT
Organism: Dioctria linearis; assembly: GCA_963930735.1. Classification (NCBI taxonomy): domain Eukaryota; kingdom Metazoa; phylum Arthropoda; class Insecta; order Diptera; family Asilidae; genus Dioctria; species Dioctria linearis. Next base: position 79,390 of record CAWVNZ010001881.1, on the reverse strand, counting down.
CTATGGTAAATTATTCAAAAAATAATTTTTTAGTGTCGCAAATTTTAATTACGCCAGGGATTGCCTTTTCTATAGTAAATTTTTCAAAAATTAATTTTATACTGTCGCAAATTGTAAATACGCCAGGGATTGCCTTTTGTATAGTAAATTTTTCAAAAAATAATTTTATACTATCGCAAATTTTAAATATGCCAGGGATTGCCTTTTCTATAGTAAATTTTTCAAAAATTTATTTTTTACTGTCGCAAATTTTAAATACGCCAGGGATTGCCTTTTGTATAGTAAATTTTTCAAAAAATAATTTTATACTGTTGCAAATTTTAAATACGTCAGGGATTGCCTTTTCTATAGTAAATTTTTCAAACATTAATTTTTTACTGTCGCAAATTTTAAATACGCAAGGAATTGCCTTTTCTATAGTAAATTATTCAAAAAATAATTTTTTACTGTCGCAAATTTTAAATATGCCAGGGATTGCCTTTTCTATAGTAAATTTTTGCAAAAAATAATTTTATACTGTCGCAAATTTTAAATACGCCAGGGATTGCCTTTTCTATAGTAAATTTTGCAAAAAATAATTTTTTACTGTCGCAAATTTTAATTACGCCAGGGATTGCCTTTTCTATAGTAAATTTTTGAAAAATTTATTTTATACTGTCGCAAATTTGAAATACGCCAGGGATTGCCTTTTCTGTAGTAAATTTTTCAAAAAATAATTTTATGCTGTCGCAAATTTTAAATACGCCAGGGATTGCCTTTTCTATAGTCAATTATTCAAAAAATAATTTTTTACTGTCGCAAATTTTAATTACGCCAGGGATTGCCTTTTCTATAGTAAATTTTTCAAAAATTAATTTTATACTGTCGCAAATTTTAAATACGCCAGGTATTGCCTTTTCTATAGTAAATTTTTCAAAAAATAATTTTATACTGTAGCAAATTTTAAATACGCCAGGGATTGCCTTTTCTATAGTAAATTTTTCAAAAATTTATTTTATACTGTCGCAAATTTTAAATACGCCAGGTAATGCCTTTTCTGTAGTAAATTTTTCAAAAAATAATTTTATACTGTCGCAAATTTTAAATACGCCAGGGATTGCCTTTTCTATCGTAAATTTTTCAAACATTAATTTTATACTGTCGCAAATTTTAAATACGCCAGGCATTGCCTTTTCTATAGTAAATTTTTAAAAAAATAATTTTATACTGTCACAAATTTTAAATACGCCAGGGATTGCCTTTTCTATAGTAAATTTTTCAAAAATTTATTTTATACTGTCGCAAATTTTAAATACGCCAGGGATTGCCTTTTCTGTAGTAAATTTTTCAAAAAATAATTTTATACTGTCGCAAATTTTAAATACGCCAGGGATTGCCTTTTCTATAATAAATTACTCAAAAAATAATTTTTTGCTGTCGCAAATTTTAAATACGCCAGGGAATGCCTTTTCTATAGCAAATTACTCAAAAAATAATTTTTTACTGTCGCAAATTTTTATTACGCCAGGGATTGCCTTTTCTATAGTAAATTACTCAAAAAATAATTTTATGGTGTCGCAAATTTTAAATACGCCAGGGAGTGCCTTTTCTATAGTAAATTCCTCAAAAAATAATTTTTTGCTATCGCAAATTTTAATTACGCCAGGGATTGCCTTTTCTATAGTAAATTTTGCTAAAAATAAATGTTTACTGTCGCAAATTTTAAATACGCCAGGGATTGCCTTTTCTATAGTAAATTTTTCAAAAATTAATTTTTTAGTGTCGCAAATTTTAAATACGCCAGGGATTGCCTTTTGTATAGTAAATTTTTCAAAAATAAATTTTTTACTGTCGCAAATTTTAAATACTCCAAGGATTGCCTTTTCTATAGTAAAATATTCAAAAATTAATTTTTTACTGTCGCAAATTTTAAATACGCCAGGGATTGCCTTTTCTATAGAAAATTTTTCAAAAAATAATTTTATACTGTCGCAAATTTTAAATACGCCAGGGATTACCTTTTCTATAGTGAATTTTTCAAAAATTTATTTTATACTGTCGCAAATTTTAAATACGCCAGGGATTGCCATTTCTGTAGTAAATTTTTCAAAAAATAATTTTATACTGTCGCAAATTGTAAATTCGCCAGGGATTGCCTTTTCTATAGTAAATTTTTCAAAAATGAATTTTTTTACTGTTGCAAATTTTAAATACGCCAGGGATTGCCTTTTCCATAGTAAATTTTCCAAAAATTATTTGTACTGTCGCAAATTTTAAATACGCCAGGGATTGCCTTTGCTATAGTAAATTTTGCAAAAAATAATTTTGTACTGTCGCAAATTTTAAATACGCCAGGGATTGCCTTTTCTATAGTAAAATATTCAAAAAATAATTTTTTACTGTCGCTACTTTTAACTACGCCAGGGATTGCCTTTTCTATAGTAAATTTTTCAAAAAATAATTTTATACTGTCGCAAATTTTAAATACGCCAGGGATTGCCTGTTCTACAGTAAATTATTCAAAAAATAATTTTTTGCTGTCGCAAATTTTAACTACGCCAGGAATTGCCTTTTCTATAGTAAATTTTGCAAAAAATAATTTTTTACTGTCGCAAATTTTAAATACGCCAGGGATTGCCTTTTTTATAGTAAATTTTTCAAAAATTAATTTTTTACTGTCGCAAATTTTAAATACGCAAGGGATTGCCCTTTCTATAGTAAATTATTCAAAAAATAATTTTTTACTGTCGCAAATTTTAAATACGCCAGCGATTGTTTTTATATTAAATTTTGCAAAAAATAATTTTATACTGTCACAAATTTTAAATACGCCAGGGATTGCCTTTTCTATAGTAAATTTTGCAAAAAATAATTTTTTACTGTCGTAAATTTTAACTACGCCAGGGATTGCCATTTCTGTAGTAAAATATTCAAAAAATAATTTTTTACTGTCGCAAATTTTAACTACGCTAGGGGTTGCCTTTTCTATAGTAAATTTTTCAAAAAATAATTTTATACTGTCGCAAATTTTAACTACGCCAGGGATTGCCATTTCTGTAGTAAAATATTCAAAAAATAATTTTTTACTGCCGCAAATATTAATTACACCAGGGTTTGCCTTTTCTATAGTAAATTTTTCAAAAATTAATTTTTTACTGTCGCAAATTTTAAATACGCCAGGGATTGCCCTTTCTATAGTAAATTTTTCAAAAATTAATTTTTTACTGTTGCAAATTTTAAATACGCAAGGGATTGCCCTTTCTATAGTAAATTATTCAAAAAATAATTTTTTACTCTCGCAAATTTTAAATACGCCAGGGATTGCCTTTTCTATAATAAATTTTGCAAAAAATAATTTTTTACTGTCGCAAATTTTAACTACGCCAGGGATTGCCTTTTCTATAGTAAATTTTTCAAAAATTTATTTTATACTGTCGCAAATTTTAAATACGCCAGGGATTGCCTTTTCTGTAGTAAATTTTTCAAAAAATAATTTTATACTGTCGCAAATTTTAAATACGCCAGGGATTGCTGTTTCTTTAGTAAATTTTTCAAAAACTAATTTTTTTACTGTCGCAAATTTTAAATACGCCAGGGATTGCCTTTTCTATAGTAAATTATTCAAAAAATAATTTTTTAATGTCGCAAATTTTAATTACGCCAGGGATTGCCTTTTCTATAGTAAATTTTTCAAAAATTAATTTTATGCTGTCGAAAATTTTAAATACGCCAGGGATTGCCTTTTCTATAGTAAATTTTTCAAAAAATAATTTTATACTGTCGCAAATTTTAAATACGCCAGGGATTACCTTTTCTATAGTAAATTTTTCAAAAATTTATTTTATACTGTCACAAATTTTAAATACGCCAGGGATTGCCTTTTCTGTAGTAAATTTTTGAAAAAAATAATTTTATACTGTCGCAAATTTTAAATACGCCAGGGATTGCCTTTTCTGTAGTAAATTTTTCAAAGAATAATTTTTTACTGTCGCAAATTTTAAATACGCCAGGGATTGCTTTTTCTATAGTAAATTACTCAAAAAATAATTTTTTGCTGTCGCAAATTTTAAATATGCCAGGGATTGCCTTTTCTATAGTAAATTACTCAAAAAATAATTTTTTACTGTCGAAAATTTTAATTACGCCAGGGATTGCCTTTTCTATAGTAAATTTTTCAAGAAAATAATTTTATAGTGTCGCAAATTTTAAATACGCCAGGGATTGCCTTTTCTATAGTAAAATCCTCAAAAAATAATTTTTTGCTATCGCAAATTTTAATTTCGCCAGGGATTGCCTTTTCTATAATAAATTATTCAAAAATTAATTTTTTACTGTCGCAAATTTTAAATACGCCAGGGATTGCCTTTTCTATAGAAAATTTTTCAAAAAATAATTTTATACTGTAGCAAATTTTAAATACGCCAGGGATTACCTTTTCTATAAAAATTTTACAAAAATGAATTTGTTTACTGTCGCAAATTTTAAATACGCCAGGGATTGCCTTTTCCATAGTAAATTTTGCAAAAAATTATTTCTTTACTGTCGCAAATTTTAAATACGCCAGGGATTGGCTTTTCTATAGTAAATTATTCAAAAAATAATTTTTTACTGTCGCAAATTTTAAATACGCCAGGGATTGCCTTTTCTATAGTAAATTTTGCAAAAAATAATTTTATACTGTCGCAAATTTTAAATACGCCAGGGATTGCCTTTTCTATAGTAAATTTTGCAAAAAATAATTTTTTACTGTCGCATATTTTAATTATGCCAGGGATTGCCTTTTCTATAGTAAATTTTTGAAAAATTTATTTTATACTGTCGCAAATTTGAAATTCGCCAGGAATTACCTTTTCTGTAGTCAATTTTTCAAAAAATAATTTTATGCTGTCTCAAATTTTAAATACGCCAGGGATTGCCTTTTCTATAGTAAATTTTTCAAAAATTAATTTTTTCACTGTCGCAAATTTTAAATACGCCAGGTATTACCTTTTCTATGGTAAATTATTCAAAAAATAATTTTTTAGTGTCGCAAATTTTAATTACGCCAGGGATTGCCTTTTCTATAGTAAATTTTTCAAAAATTAATTTTATACTGTCGCAAATTTTAAATACGCCAGGGATTGCCTTTTGTATAGTAAATGTTTCAAAAAATAATTTTATACTATCGCAAATTTTAAATACGCCAGGGATTGCCTTTTCTATAGTAAATTTTTCAAAAATTTATTTTTTACTGTCGCAAATTTTAAATACGCCAGGGATTGCCTTTTGTATAGTAAATTTTTCAAAAAATAATTTTATACTGTTGCAAATTTTAAATACGTCAGGGATTGCCTTTTCTATAGTAAATTTTTCAAACATTAATTTTTTACTGTCGCAAATTTTAAATACGCAAGGAATTGCCTTTTCTATAGTAAATTATTCAAAAAATAATTTTTTACTGTCGCAAATTTTAAATATGCCAGGGATTGCCTTTTCTATAGTAAATTTTTGCAAAAAATAATTTTATACTGTCGCAAATTTTAAATACGCCAGGGATTGCCTTTTCTATAGTAAATTTTGCAAAAAATAATTTTTTACTGTCGCAAATTTTAATTACGCCAGGGATTGCCTTTTCTATAGTAAATTTTTGAAAAATTTATTTTATACTGTCGCAAATTTGAAATACGCCAGGGATTGCCTTTTCTGTAGTAAATTTTTCAAAAAATAATGTTATACTGTCGCAAATTTTAAATACGCCAGGGATTGCCTTTTCTATAGTCAATTTTTCAAAAATTAATTTTTTTACTGTCGCAAATTTTAAATACGCCAGGGATTACCTCTTCTATAGTAAATTATTCAAAAAATAATTTTTTACTGTCGCAAATTTTAATTACGCCAGGGATTGCCTTTTCTATAGTAAATTTTTCAAAAATTAATTTTATACTGTCGCAAATTTTAAATACGCCAGGGATTGCCTTTTCTATAGTAAATTTTTCAAAAAATAATTTTATACTGTAGCAAATTTTAAATACGCCAGGGATTGCCTTTTCTATAGTAAATTTTTCAAAAATTTATTTTATACTGTCGCAAATTTTAAATACGCCAGGGAATGCCTTTTCTGTAGTAAATTTTTCAAAAAATAATTTTATACTGTCGCAAATTTTAAATACGCCAGGGATTGCCTTTTCTATCGTAAATTTTTCAAACATTAATTTTATACTGTCGCAAATTTTAAATACGCCAGGCATTGCCTTTTGTATAGTAAATTTTTAAAAAAATAATTTTATACTGTCGCAAATTTTAAATACGCCAGGGATTGCCTTTTCTATAGTAAATTTTTCAAAAATTTATTTTCTACTGTCGCAAATTTTAAATACGCCAGGGATTGCCTTTTCTGTAGTAAATTTTTCAAAAAATAATTTTATACTGTCGCAAATTTTAAATACGCCAGGGATTGCCTTTTCTATAATAAATTACTCAAAAAATAAATTTTTGCTGTCGCAAATTTTAAATACGCCAGGGAATGCCTTTTCTATAGTAAATTACTCAAAAAATAATTTTGTACTGTCGCAAATTTTTATTACGCCAGGGATTGCCTTTTCTATAGTAAATTACTCAAAAAATAATTTTATGGTGTCGCAAATTTTAAATACGCCAGGGATTGCCTTTTCTATAGTAAATTCCTCAAAAAATAATTTTTTGCTATCGCAAATTTTAATTACGCCAGGGATTGCCTTTTCTATAGTAAATTTTGCTAAAAATAAATGTTTACTGTCGCAAATTTTAAATACGCCAGGGATTGCCTTTTCTATAGTAAATTTTTCAAAAATTAATTTTTTAGTGTCGCAAATTTTAAATACGCCAGGGATTGCCTTTTGTATAGTAAATTTTTCAAAAATAAATTTTTTACTGTCGCAAATTTTAAATACGCCAAGGATTGCCTTTTCTATAGTAAAATATTCAAAAATTAATTTTTTACTGTCGCAAATTTTAAATACGCCAGGGATTGCCTTTTCTATAGAAAATTTTTCAAACAATAATTTTATACTGTCGCAGATTTTAATTACGCCAGGGATTACCTTTTCTATAGTGAATTTTTCAAAAATTTATTTTATACTGTCGCAAATTTTAAATACGCCAGGGATTGCCATTTCTGTAGTAAATTTTTCAAAAAATAATTTTATACTGTCGCAAATTGTAAATTCGCCTGGGATTGCCTTTTCTATAGTAAATTTTTCAAAAATGAATTTTTTTACTGTCGCAAATTTTAAATACGCCAGGGATTGCCTTTTCCATAGTAAATTTTGCAAAAAATAATTTTTTACTGTCGCAAATTTTAAATACGGCAGGGATTGCCTTTGCTATAGTAAATTTTGCAAAAAATAATTTTGTACTGTCGCAAATTTTAAATACGCCAGGGATTGCCTTTTCTATAGTAAAATATTCAAAAAATAATTTTTTACTGTCGCAAGTTTTAACTACGCCAGGGATTGCCTTTTCTATAGTAAATTTTTCAAAAAATAATTTTATACTGTCGCAAATTTTAAATACGTCAGGGATTGCCTGTTCTATAGTAAATTATTCAAAAAATAATTTTTTGCTGTCGCAAATTTTAACTACGCCAGGAATTGCCTTTTCTATAGTAAATTTTGCAAAAAATAATTTTTTACTGTCGCAAATTTTAAATACGCCAGGGATTGCCTTTTTTATAGTAAATTTTTCAAAAATTAATTTTTTACTGTCGCAAATTTTAAATACGCAAGGGATTGCCCTTTCTATAGTAAATTATTCAAAAAATAATTTTTTACTGTCGCAAATTTTAAATACGCCAGCGATTGCCTTTTTATAGTAAATTTTGCAAAAAATAATTTAATACTGTCACAAATTTTAAATACGCCAGGGATTGCCTTTTCTATAGTAAATTTTGCAAAAAATAATTTTTTAATGTCGCAAATTTTAACTACGCCAGGGATTGCCATTTCTGTAGTAAAATATTCAAAAAATAATTTTTTACTGTCGCAAATTTTAACTACGCTGGGGATTGCCTTTTCTATAGTAAATTTTTCAAAAAATAATTTTATACTGTCGCAAATTTTAACTACGCCAGGGATTGCCATTTCTGTAGTAAAATATTCAAAAAATATTTTTTTACTGTCGCAAATTTTAATTACACCAGGGATTGCCTTTTCTATAGTAAATTTTTCAAAAATTATTTTTTTTTACTGTCGCAAATTTTAAATACGCCAGGGATTGCTGTTTCTTTAGTAAATTTTTCAAAAATTAATTTTTTTACTGTCGCAGATTTTAAATATGCCAGGGATTGCCTTTTCTATAGTAAATTATTCAAAAAATAATTTTTTACTGTCGCAAATTTTAATTACGCCAGGGATTGCCTTTTCTATAGTAAATTTTTCAAAAATTAATTTTATGCTGTCGGAAATTTTAAATACGCCAGGGATTGCCTTTTCTATAGTAAATTTTTCAAAAATTAATTTTATGCTGTCGGAAATTTTAAATACGCCAGGGATTGCCTTTTCTATAGTAAATTTTTCAAAAAATAATTTTATACTGTCGCAAATTTTAAATACGACAGGGATTGCCATTTCTATAGTAAATTTTTCAAACATTAATTTTATACTGTCGCAAATTTTAAATACGCCAGGCACTGCCTTTACTATAGTAAATTTTTCAAAAAATAATTTTATACTGTCGCAAATTTTAAATACGCCAGGGATTGCCTTTTCTATAGTAAATTTTTCAAAAAATTATTTTATACTGTCGCAAATTTTAAATACGCCAGGGATTGCCTTTTCTGTAGTAAATTTTTCAAAAAATAATTTTTTACTGTCGCAAAATTTAAATACCCCAGGGATTCCCTTTTCTATATAAAATTACACAAAAAAATAATTTTATAGTGTCGCAAATTTTAAATACGCCAGGGATTTCCTTTTCTATAGTAAATTCCTCAAAAAATAATTTTTTGCTATCGCAAATTTTAATTTCGCCAGGGATTGCCTTTTCTATAGTAAATTTTGCAAAAAATAAATTTTTACTGTCGCAAATTTTAAATACGCCAGGGATTGCCTTTTCTATAGTAAATTTTTCAAAAATTAATTTTTTAGTGTCGCAAATTTTAAATACGCCAGGGATTGCCTGTTGTATAGTAAATTTTTCAAAAATAAATTTTTTACTGTCGCAAATTTTAAATACGCCAGGGATGGCCTTTTCTTTAGTAAATTATTCAAAAATTAATTTTTTACTGTCGCAAATTTTAAATACGCCATGGATTGCTGTTTCTTTAGTAAATTTTTCAAAAATTAATTTTTTTACTGTCGCAGATTTTAAATATGCCAGGGATTGCCTTTTCTATAGTAAATTATTCAAAAAATAATTTTTTACTGTCGCAAATTTTAATTACGCCAGGGATTGCCTTTTCTATAGTAAATTTTTCAAAAATTAATTTTATGCTGTCGGAAATTTTAAATACGCCAGGGATTGCCTTTTCTATAGAAAATTTTTCAAAAAATTATTTTATACTGTCGCAAATTTTAAATACGCCAGGGATTACCTTTTCTATAGTAAATTTTACAAAAATGAATTTTTTTTACTGTCGCAAATTTGAAATATGACAGGGATTGCCTTTTCTGTAGTAAATTTTTCAAAAAATAATTTTTTGCTGTCGCAAATTTTAAATACGCCAGGGATTGCCTTTTCTATAGTAAATTACTCAAAAAATAATTTTTTACTGTCGCAAATTTTAATTACGCCAGGGATTGCCTTTTCTATAGTAAATTTTTCAAAAAAATAATTTTATAGTGTCGCAAATTTTAAATACGCCAGGGATTTCCTTTTCTATAGTAAATTCCTCAAAAAATAATTTTTTGCAATCGCAAATTTTAATTTCGCCAGGGATTGCCTTTTCTATAATAAATTTTGCAAAAAATAAATTTTTACTGTCGCAAATTTTAAATACGCCAGGGATTGCCTTTTCTATAGTAAATTTTTCAAAAATTAATTTTTTAGTGTCGCAAATTTTAAATACGCCAGGGATTGCCTTTTGTATAGTAAATTTTTCAAAAATAAATTTTTTACCGTCGCAAATTTTAAATACGCCAGGGATTGCCTTTTCTTTAGTAAATTATTCAAAAATTAATTTTTTACTGTCGCAAATTTTAAATACGCCAGGGATTGCCTTTTCTATAGAAAATTTTTCAAAAAATAATTTTATACTGTCGCAAATTTTAAATACGCCAGGGATTACCTTTTCTATAGTAAATTTTACAAAAATGAATTTTTTTTACTGTCGCAAATTTTAAATACGCCAGGGATTGCCTTTTCCATAGTAAATTTGCAAAAAATAATTTTTTACTGTCGCAAATTTTAAATACGCCAGGGATTGGCTTTTCTATAGTAAATTATTCAAAAAATAATTTTTTACTGTCGCAATTTTAAATACGCCATGGATTGCCTTTTCTGTAGTAAATTTTTCAAAAAATTATTTTATACTGTCGCAAATTTTAAATACGCCAGGGATTGCCTTTTCTATAGTAAATTTTTCAAACATTAATTTTATACTGTCGCAAATTTTAAATACGCCAGGGATTGCCTTTTCTATAGTAAATTTTTCAAAAAATAATTTTATACTGTCGCAAATTTTAAATACGCCAAGGATTGCCTTTTCTGTAGTAAATTTTTCAAAATATAATTTTATACTGTCGCAAATTTTAAATACGCCAGGGATTGCCTTTTCTATAGTAAATTACTCAAAAAATAATTTTTTGCTGTCGCAAATTTTAAATACGCCAGGGAATGCCTTTTCTATAGTAAATTACTCAAAAAATAATTTTTTACTGTCGCAAATTTTTATTACGCCAGGGATTGCCTTTTCTATAGTAAATTACTCAAAAAAAAATTTTATGGTGTCGCAAATTTTAAACACGCCAGGGATTGCCTTTTCTATAGTAAATTCCTCAAAAAATAATTTTTTGCTATCGCAAATTTTAATTACGCCAGGGATTGCCTTTTCTATTGGAAATTTTGCAAAAATAAATGTTTACTGTCGCAAATTTTAAATACGCCAGGGATTGCCTTTTCTATAGTAAATTTTTCAAAAATTAATTTTTTAGTGTCGCAAATTTTAAATACGCCAGGGATTGCTTTTGTATAGTAAATTTTTCAAAAATAAATTTTTTACTGTCGCAAATTTTAAATACGCCAGGGATTGCCTTTTCTATAGTAAATTATTCAAAAATTAATTTTTTACTGTCGCAAATTTTAAATACGCCAGCGGTTGCGTTTTCTATAGAAAATTTTTCAAAAAATAATTTTATACTGTCGCAAATTTTAAATACGCCAGGGATTACCTTTTCTATAGTAAATTTTTCAAAAATTTATTTTATACTGTCGCAAATTTTAAATACGCCAGGAATTGCCATTTCTGTAGTAAATTTTTCAAAAAATAATTTTATACTGTCGCAAATTGTAAATTCGCCAGGTATTGCCTTTTCTATAGTAAATTTTTCAAAAATGAATTTTTTTATTGTCGCAAATTTTAAATACGCCAGGGATTGCCTTTTCCATAGTAAATTTTGCAAAAAATAATTTTTTACTGTCGCAAATTTTAAATATGCCAGGGATTGCCTTTGCTATAGTAAATTTTGCAAAAAATAATTTTGTACTGTCGCAAATTTTAAATACGCCAGGGATTGCCTTTTCTATAGTAAAATATTCAAAAAATAATTTTTTACTGTCGCAAGTTTTAACTACGCCAGGGATTGCCTTTTCTATAGTAAATTTTTCAAAAAATAATTTTATACTGTCGCAAATTTTAAATACGCCAGGGATTGCCTGTTCTATAGTAAATTATTCAAAAAATAATTTTTTTCTGTCACAAATTTTAACTACGCCAGGAATTGCCTTTTCTATAGTAAATTTTGCAAAAAATAATTTTTTACTGTCGCAAATTTTAAATACGCCAAGGATTGCCTTTTTATAGTAAATTTTTCAAAAATTAATTTTTTACTGTCGCAAATTTTAAATACGCAAGGGATTGCCCTTTCTATAGTAAATTATTCAAAAAATAATTTTTTACTGTCGCAAATTTTAAATACGCCAGGTATTGCCTTTTCTATAGTAAATTTTGCAAAAAATAATTTTATACTGTCACAAATTTTAAATACGCCAGGGATTGCCTTTTCTATAGTAAATTTTGCAAAAAATAATTTTTTACTGTCGCAAATTTTAACTACGCCAGGTATTGCCATTTCTGTAGTAAAATATTCAAAAAATAATTTTTTACTGTCGCAAATTTTAACTACGCTAGGGATTGCCTTTTCTATAGTAAATTTTTCAAAAATTAATTTTATACTGTCGCAAATTTTAAATACGCCAGGGATTGCCTTTTCTATAGTAAATTATTCAAAAATTAATTTTTTACTGTCGCAAATTTTAAAAACGCCAGGGATTGCCTTTTCTATAGAAAATTTTTCAAAAAATAATTTTATACTGTCGCAAATTTTAAATACGCCAGGGATTGCCTTTTCTATAGTAAATTTTTCAAAAATTTATTTTATACTGTCGCAAATTTTAAATACGCCAGGGATTGCCATTTCTGTAGTAAATTTTTCAAAAAATAATTTTATACTGTCGCAAATTGTAAATTCGCCAGGTATTGCCTTTTCTATAGTAAATTTTTCAAAAATTAATTTTTTTACTGTCGCAAATTTTAAATACGACAGGGATTACTTTTTCTATATTAAATTATTCAAAAAAGAATTTTTTACTTTCGCAAATTTTAATTACGCCAGGGATTGCCTTTTCTATAGTAAATTTTTCAAAAAATAATTTTATACTGTCGCAAATTTTAAATACGCCAGGGATTGCCTTTTCTATAGTAAATTATTCAAAAATTAATTTTTTACCGTCGCAAATTTTAAATACGCCAGGGATTGCCTTTTCTATAGAAAATTTTTCAAAAAATAATTTTATACTGTCGCAAATTTTAAATACGCCAGGGATTACCTTTTCTATAGTAATTTTTTCAAAAATTTATTTTATACTGTCGCAAATTTTAAATACGCCAGGGATTGCCATTTCTGTAGTAAATTTTTCAAAAAATAATTTTATACTGTCGCAAATTTTCTATACGCCAGAGATTGCCTGTTCTATAGTAAATTATTCAAAAAACAATTTTTTGCTGTCGCAAATTTTAACTACGCCAGGGATTGCCTTTTTTATAGTAAATTTTTCAAAAATTAATTTTTTACTGTCGCAAATTTTAAATATGCAAGGGATTGCCCTTTCTATAGTAAATAATTCAAAAAATAATTTTTTACTGTCGCAAATTTTAAATACGCCAGGGATTGCCTTTTCTATAGTAAATTTTGCAAAAAATAATTTTATGCTGTCACAAATTTTAAATACGCCAGGGATTGCCTTTTCTATAGTAAATTTTGCAAAAAATAATTTTTTACTGTCGCAAATTTTAACTACGCCAGGGATTGCCATTTCTGTAGTAAAATATTCAAAAAATAATTTTTTACAGTCGCAAATTTTAAATACGCCAGGGATTGCTGTTTCTTTAGTAAATTTTTCAAAAATTAATTTTTTTACTGTCGCAAATTTTAAATACGCCAGGGATTGCCTTTTCTATAGTAAATTATTCAAAAAATAATTTTTTACTGTCGCAAATTTTAATTACGCCAGGGATTGCCTTTTCTATAGTAAATTTTTCAAAAATTAATTTTATGCTGTCGGAAATTTTAAATACGCCAGGGATTGCCTTTTCTATAGTAAATTTTTCAAAAAATAATTTTATACTGTCGCAAATTTTAAATACGCCAGGGATTGCCTTTTCTATAGTAAATTTTTCAAAAATTTATTTTATACTGTCGCAACTTTTAAATACGCCAGGGATTGCCTTTTCTGTAGTAAATTTTTCAAAAAATAATTTTATACAGTCGCAAATTTTTAATACGCCAGGGATTGCCTTTTCTATAGTAAATTTTTCAAAAATTAATTTTATACTGTCGCAAATTAATTTTAAATACTCCAGGCAGTGCCTTTTCTATAGTAAATTTTTCAAAAAATATTTTTATACTGTCGCAAATTTTAAATACGCCAGGGATTGCCTTATCTATAGTAAATTTTTCAAAAATTTATTTTAAACTGTCGCAAATTTTAAATACGCCAGGGATTGCCTTTTCTGTAGTAAATTTTTCAAAAAATAATTTTATACTGTCGCAAATTTTAAATACGCCAGGGATTGCCTTTTCTATAGTAAATTACTCAAAAAATAATTTTTTGCTGTCGCAAATTTTTAATACGGCAGAGATTGCCGTTGCTATAGTAAATTACTCAAAAAATAATTTTTTACTGTCGCAAATGCTAATTACGCCAGGGATTGCCTTTTCAATAGTAAATTTTTCAAAAAATAATTTTATAGTGTCGCAAATTTTAAATACGCCAGGGATTGCCATTTCTATAGTAAATTACTCAAAAAATAATTTATTGCTATCGGAAATTTTAATTACGCCAGGGATTACTTTTTCTATATTAAATTATTCAAAAAAGAATTTTTTACTTTCGCAAATTTTAATTACGCCAGGCATTGCCTTTTCTATAGTAAATTTTTCAAAAAATAATTTTATACTGTTGCAAATTTTAAATACGCCAGGGATTGCCTTTTCTATAGTAAATTTTTCAAAAATTTATTTTATACTGTCGCAAATTTTAAATACGCCAGGGATTGCCTTTTCTGTAGTAAATTTTTCAAAAAATAATTTTTTACTGTCGCAAATTTTAAATACGCCAGGGATTACCTTTTCTATAGTAAATTACTCAAAAAATAATTTTTTGCTGTCGCAAATTTTAAATACGCCAGGGATTGCCTTTTCTATAGTAAATTACTCAAAAAATAATTTTTTACTGTCGCAAATTTTAATTACGCCAGGGATTGCCTTTTCTATAGTAAATTCCTCAAAAAATAAGTTTTTGCTATCACAAATTTTAATTTCGCCTGGGATGGCCTTTTCTATAGTAAATTTTGCAAAAAATAAATTTTTACTGTCGCAAATTTTAAATACGCCAGGGATTGCCTTTTCTATAGTAAATTTTTCAAAAATTAATTTTTTAGTGTCGCAAATTTGAAATACGCCAGGGATTGCCCTTTGTATAGTAAATTTTTCAAAAATAAATTTTTTACTGTCGCAAATTTTAAATACGCCAGGGATTGCCTTTTCTATAGTAAATTATTCAAAAATTAATTTTTTACTGTCGCAAATTTTAAATACGCCAGGGATTGGCTTTTCTATAGTAAAATATTCAAAAAATAATTTTTTGCTGTCGCAAATTTTAATTACGCCAGGGATTGCCTTTTCTATCGTAAATTTTGCAAAAAATAATTTTTTACTGTCGCAAATTTTAAATTGCCTTTTTTATAGTAAATTTTTCAAAAATTAATTTTTCACTGTCGCAAATTTTAAATACGCCAGGGATTGCCTTTTCTATAGAAAATTTTTCAAAAAATAATTTTATACTGTCGCAAATTTTAAATACGCCAGGGATTACCTTTTCTATAGTAAATTTTTCAAAAATTTATTTTATACTGTCGCAAATTTTAAATACGCCAGGGATTGCCATTTCTGTAGTAAATTTTTCAAAAAATAATTTTATACTGTCGCAAATTGTAAATTCGCCAGGTATTGCCTTTTCTATAGTAAATTTTTCAAAAATGAATTTTTTTACTGTCGCAAATTTTAAATACGCCAGGGATTGCCTTTTCCATAGTAAATTTTGCAAAAAATAATTTTTTACTGTCGCAAATTTTAAATACGACAGGGATTGCCTTTGCTATAGTAAATTTTGCAAAAAATAATTTTGTACTGTCGCAAATTTTAAATACGCCAGGGATTGCCTTTTCTATAGTAAAATATTCAAAAAATAATTTTTTACTGTCGCAAATTTTAACTACGCCAGGGATTGCCTTTTCTATAGTAAATTTTTCAAAAAATAATTTTATACTGTCGCAAATTTTATATACGCCAGGGATTGCCTGTTCTATAGTAAATTATTCAAAAAATAATTTTTTGCTGTCGCAAATTTTAACTACGCCAGGGATTGCCTTTTTTATAGTAAATTTTTCAAAAATTAATTTTTTACTGTCGCAAATTTTAAATACGCAAGGGATTGCCCTTTCTATAGTAAATTATTCAAAAAATCATTTTTTAGTGTCGCAAATTTTAAATACGCCAGGGATTGCCTTTTCTATAGTAAATTTTGCAAACAATAATTTTATACTGTCACAAATTTTAAATACGCCAGGGATTGCCTTTTCTATAGTAAATTTTTCAAAAAATAATTTTTTACTGTCGCAAATTTTAACTACGCCAGGGATTGCCATTTCTGTAGTAAAATATTCAAAAAATAATTTTTTACAGTCGCAAATTTTAAATACGCCAGGGATTGCTGTTTCTTTAGTAAATTTTTCAAAAAATAATTTTTTTACTGTCGCAAATTTTAAATACGCCAGGGATTGCCTTTTCTATAGTAAATTATTCAAAAAATAATTTTTTACTGTCGCAAATTTTAATTACGCCAGGGATTGCCTTTTCTATAGTAAATTTTTCAAAAATTAATTTTACGCTGTCGGAAATTTTAAATACGCCAGGGATTGCCTTTTCTATAGTAAATTTTTCAAAAAATAATTTTATACTGTCGAAAATTTTAAATACGCCAGGGATTGCCTTTTCTATAGTAAATTTTTCAAAAATTTATTTTATACAGTCGCAAATTTTAAATACGCCAGGGATTGCCTTTTCTGTAGTAAATTTTTCAAA
The DNA here is from genome assembly GCA_963930735.1 of Dioctria linearis. NCBI lineage: Eukaryota > Metazoa > Arthropoda > Insecta > Diptera > Asilidae > Dioctria > Dioctria linearis. Next base: position 62,597 of record CAWVNZ010001881.1, on the reverse strand, counting down.
AAATAATTTTATACTGTCGCAAATTTTTAATACGCCAGGGATTGCCTTTTCTATAGTAAATTTTTCAAAAATTAATTTTATACTGTCGCAAATTTTAAATACGCCAGGCATTGCATTTTCTATAGTAAATTTTTCAAAAAATAATTTTATACTGTCGCAAATTTTAAATACGCCAGGGATTGCCTTTTCTATAGTAAATTTTTCAAAAATTTATTTTAAACTGTCGCAAATTTTAAATACGCCAGGGATTGCCTTTTCTGTAGTAAATTTTTCATAAAATAATTTTATACTGTCGCAAATTGTAAATACGCCAGGGATTGCCTTTTCTATAGTAAATTACTCAAAAAAATAATTTTTTGCTGTCGCAAATTTTTAATACGGCAGAGATTGCCGTTGCTATAGTAAATTACTCAAAAAATAATTTTTTACTGTCGCAAATGTTAATTACGCCAGGGATTGCCTTTTCAATAGTAAATTTCTCAAAAAATAATTTTATAGTGTCGCAAATTTTAAATACGCCAGGGATTGCCATTTCTATAGTAAATTACTCAAAAAATAATTTATTGCTATCGCAAATTTTAATTACGCCAGGGATTGCCTTTTCTATAGTAAATTTTTGAAAAATTTATTTTATACTGTCGCAAATTTGAAATACGCCAGGGATTGCCTTTTCTGTAGTAAATTTTTCAAAAAATAATTTTATGCTGTCGCAAATTTTAAATACGCCAGGGATTGCCTTTTCTATAGTAAATTTTTCAAAAATTAATTTTTTTACTGTCGCAAATTTTAAATACGCAAGGGATTACCTTTTCTATATTAAATTATTCAAAAAATAATTTTTTACTTTCGCAAATTTTAATTACGCCAGGGATTGCCTTTTCTATAGTAAATTTTTCAAAAATTACTTTTATACTGTCGCAAATTTTAAATACGCCAGGGATTGCCTTTTCTATAGTAAATTTTTCAAAAAATAATTTTGTACTGTCGCAAATTTTAAATACGCCAGGGATTGCCTTTTCTATAGTAAATTTTTCAAAAAATTATTTTATACTGTCGCAAATTTTAAATACGCCAGGGATTGCCTTTTCTGTAGTAAATTTTTCAAAAAATAATTTTATACTCTCGCAAATTTTAAATACGACAGGGATTGCCTTTTCTATAGTAAATTTTTCAAACAGTAATTTTATACTGTCGCAAATTTTAAATACGCCTGGCATTGCCTTTTCTATAGTAAATTTTTCAAAAAATAATTTTATACTGTCGAAAATTTTAAATACGCCAGGGATTGCCTTTTCTATAGTAAATTTTTCAAAAATTTATTTTATACTGTTGCAAATTTTAAATACGCCAGGGATTGCCTTTTCTGTAGTAAATTTTTCAAAAAATAATTTTTTACTGTCGCAAATTTTAAATACGCCAGGGATTACCTTTTCTATAGTAAATTACTCAAAAAATAATTTTTTGCTGTCGCAAATTTTAAATACGCCAGGGATTGCCTTTTCTATAGTAAATTACTCAAAAAATAATTTTTTACTGTCGCAAATTTTAATTATGCCAGGGATTGCCTTTTCTATAGTAAAGTCCTCAAAAAATAATTTTTTGCTATCACAAATTTTAATTTCGCCAGGGATTGCCTTTTCTATAGTAAATTTTGCAAAAAATAAATTTTTACTGTCGCAAATTTTAAATACGCCAGGGATTGCCTTTTCTATAGTAAATTTTTCAAAAATTAATTTTTTAGTGTCGCATATTTGAAATACGCCAGGGATTGCCCTTTGTATAGTAAATTTTTCAAAAATAAATTTTTTACTGTCGCAAATTTTAATTACGCCAGGGATTGCCTTTTCTATAGTAAATTTTGCAAAAAATAATTTTTTACTGTCGCAAATTTTAAATTGCCTTTTTTATAGTAAATTTTTCAAAAATTAATTTTTCACTGTCGCAAATTTTAAATACGCAAGGGATTGCCCTTTATATAGTAAATTATTCAAAAAATAATTTTATACTGTCACAAATTTGAAATACGCCAGGGATTGCCTTTTCTATAGTAAATTTTGCAAAAAATAATTTTTTACTGTCGCAAATTTTAATTACGCCAGGGATTGCCTTTTCCATAGTAAATTTTGCAAAAAATAATTTTTTACTGTCGCAAATTTTAAATACGCCAGGGATTGCCTTTTCTATAGTAAATTTTTCAAACATTAATTTTTTACTGTCGCAAATTTTAAATACGCAAGGGGTTGACCTTTCTATAGTAAATTATTCAAAAAATAATTTTTTACTGTCGCAAATTTTAAATACGCCAGGGATTGCCTTTTCTATAGTAAATTTTACAAAAAATAATTTTATACTGTCGCAAATTTTAAATACGCCAGGGATTGCCTTTTCCATAGTAAATTTTGCAAAAAATAATTTTTTACTGTCGCAAATTTTAATTATGCCAGGGATTGCCTTTTCTATAGTAAATTTTTGAAAAATTTATTTTATACTGTCGCAAATTTGAAATACGCCAGGGATTGCCTTTTCTGTAGTAAATTTTTCAGAAAATAATTTTATGCTGTCGCAAATTTTAAATACGCCAGGGATTGCCTTTTCTATAGTAAATTTTTCAAAAATTAATTTTTTTACTGTCGCAAATTTTAAATACGCCAGGGATTACCTTTTCTATAGTAAATTATTCAAAAAATAATTTTTTACTGTCTCAAATTTTAATTACGCCAGGGATTGCCTTTTCTATAGTAAATTTTTCAAAAATTAATTTTATACTGTCGCAAATTTTAAATACGCCAAGGATTGCCTTTTCTATAGTAAATTTTTCAAAAAATAATTATATACTGGCGCAAATTTTAAATACGCCAGGGATTGCCTTTTCTATAGTAAATTTTTCAAAAATTTATTTTATACTTTCGCAAATTTTAAATACGCCAGGGATTGCCTTTTCTATAGTAAATTTTTCAAAAAATAATTTTATACTGTCGCAAATTTTAAATACGCCAGGGATTGCCTTTTCTATAGTAAATTTCTCAAACATTAATTTTGTACTGTCGCAAATTTTAAATACGCCAGGGATTGCCTTTTCTATAGTAAATTACTCAAAAAATAATTTTTTACTGTCGCAAATTTTAATTACGCCAGGGATTGCCTTTTCTATAGTAAATTTTTCAAAAAATAATTTTATAGTGTCGCAAATTTTAAATACGCCAGGGATTGCCTTTTCTATAGTAAATTCCTCAAAAAATAATTTTTTTTTATCGCAAATTTTAACTACGCCAGGGATTGCCATTTCTATAGTAAATTTTGCAAAAAATAAATTTCTACTGTCGCAAATTTTAAATGCGCCAGTGATTGCCTTTTCAATAGTAAATTTTTCAAAAATTAATTTTTTAGTGTCGCAAATTTTAAATACGCCAGGGATTGCCTTTTGTATAGTAAATTTTTCAAAAATAAATTTTTTACTGTCGCAAATTTTAAATACGCCAGGGATTACCTTTTCTATAGTAAATTTTTCAAAAATTTATTTTATACTGTCGCAAATTTTAAATACGCCAGGGAATGCCTTTTCTGTAGTAAATTTTTCAAAAAATAATTTTATACTGTCGCAAATTGTAAATTCGCCAGGGATTGCTTTTTCTATAGTAAATTTTTCAAACATGAATTTTTTACTGTCGCAAATTTTAAATACGCCAGGGATTGCCTTTTCCATAGTAAATTTTCCAAAAAATAATTTTTTACTGTCGCAAATTTTAAATTCGCCAGGGATTGCCTTTGCTATAGTAAATTTTGCAAAAAATAATTTTGTACTGTCGCAAATTTTAAATACGCCATGGATTGCCTTTTCTATAGTAAATTACTCAAAAAAATAATTTTTTGCTGTCGCAAATTTTTAATAAGACAGAGATTGCCGTTGCTATAGTAAATTACTCAAAAAATAATTTTTTACTGTCGCAAATGTTAATTACGCCAGGGATTGCCTTTGCTATAGTAAATTTTGCAAAAAATAATTTTGTACTGTCGCAAATTTTAAATACGCCAGGGATTGCCTTTTCTATAGTAAATTACTCAAAAAAAATAATTTTTTGCTGTCGCAAATTTTTAATACGACAGAGATTGCCGTTGCTATAGTAAATTACTCAAAAAATAATTTTTTACTGTCGCAAATGTTAATTACGCCAGGGATTGCCTTTTCTATAGTAAATTTTTCAAAAATTAATTTTTTTACTCTCGAAAATTTTAAATACGCCAGGGATTACCATTTCTATAGTAAATTATTCAAAAAAAAATTTTTCACTGTCGCAAATTTTAAATACGCAAGGGATTGCCCTTTCTATAGTAAATTATTCAAAAAATAATTTTATACTGTCACAAATTTTAAATACGCCAGGGATTGCCTTTTCTATAGTAAATTTTGCAAAAAATAATTTTTTACTGTCGCAAATTTTAATTACGCCAGGGATTGCCCTTTCTATAGTATATTTTTGAAAAATTTATTTTATACTGTCGCAAATTTGAAATACGCCAGGGATTGCCTTTTCTGTAGTAAATTTTTCAAAAAATAATTTTATACTGTCGCAAATTTTAAATACGCCAGGGATTGCCTTTTCTATAGTAAATTTTTCAAAAATTAATTTTTTTACTCTCGCAAATTTTAAATACGCCATAGATTACCTTTTCTTTAGTACATTATTCAAAAAATAATTTTTTACTGTCGCAAATTTTAATTACGCCAGGGATTGCCTTTTCTATAGTAAATTTCTCATAAATTAATTTTATACTGTCGCAAATTTTAAATACGCCAGGGATTACCTTTTCTATAGTAAATTTTTCAAAAAATAATTTTATACTGTCGCAAATTTTAAATACGGCAGGGATTGCCTTTTCTATAGTAAATTTTTCAAAAATTTATTTTATAATGTCGCAAGTTTTAAATACGCCAGGGATTGCCTTTTCTGTAGTAAATTTTTCAAAAAATAATTTTATATTGTCGCAAATTTTAAATACGCCAGGGATTGCCTTTTATATAGTAAATTACTCAAAAAATAATTTTTTGCTGTCGCAAATTTTAAATACGCCAGGGATTGCCTTTTCTATAGTAAATTTTTCAAAAATTAATTTTATACTGTCGCAAATTTTAAATACGCCAAGGATTGCCTTTTCTATAGTAAATTTTTCAAAAATAATTTTATTCTGTCGCAAATTTTAATTACGCCAGGGATTGCCCTTTCTATAGTATATTTTTGAAATATTTATTTTATACTGTCGCAAATTTGAAATACGCCAGGGATTGCCTTTTCTGTAGTAAATCTTTCAAAAAATAATTTTATACTGTCGCAAACCTTAAATACGCCACGGATTGCCTTTTCTATAGTAAATTTTTCAAAAATTAATTTTTTTTAATCTCGCAAATTTTAAATACGCCAGGGATTGCCTTTTCTATAGTAAATTTTTCAAAAAAATAATTTTATACTGTCGCAAATTTTAAATACGCCAGGGATTGCCTTTTCTATAGTAAATTTTTCAAAAATTAATTTTATACTGTCGCAAATTTTAAATACGCCAGGGATTGCCTTTTCTATAGTAAATTTTTCAAAAAATAATTTTATACTATCGCAAATTTTAAATACGCCAGGGATTGCCTTTTCTATAGTAAATTTTTCAAAAATTTATTTTATACTGTCGCAAATTTTAAATACGGCAGGGATTGCCTTTTCTATAGTAAATTTTTTAAAAAATAATATTATGCTGTCCCAAATTTTAAATACGCCAGGGATTGCCTTTTCTATAGTAAATTTTTCAAACATTAATTTTTTACTGTCGCAAATTTTAAATACGCAAGGGGTTGACCTTTCTATAGTAAATTATTCAAAAAATAATTTTTTACTGTCGCAAATTTTAAATACGCCAGGGATTGCCTTTTCTATAGTAAATTTTGCAAAAAATAATTTTATACTGTCGCAAATTTTAAATACGCCAGGGATTGCCTTTTCCATAGTAAATTTTGCAAAAAATAATTTTTTACTGTCGCAAATTTTAATTATGCCAGGGATTGCCTTTTCTATAGTAAATTTTGAAAAATTTATTTTATACTGTCGCAAATTTGAAATACGCCAGGGATTGCCTTTTCTGTAGTAAATTTTTCAGAAAATAATTTTATGCTGTCGCAAATTTTAAATACGCCAGGGATTGCCTTTTCTATAGTAAATTCTTCAAAAATTAATTTTTTTACTGTCGCAAATTTTAAATACGCCAGGGATTACCTTTTCTATAGTAAATTATTCAAAAAATAATTTTTTACTGTCTCAAATTTTAATTACGCCAGGGATTGCCTTTTCTATAGTAAATTTTTCAAAAATTAATTTTATACTGTCGCAAATTTTAAATACGCCAAGGATTGCCTTTTCTATAGTAAATTTTTCAAAAAATAATTTTATACTGGCGCAAATTTTAAATACGCCAGGGATTGCCTTTTCTATAGTAAATTTTTCAAAAATTTATTTTATACTGTCGCAAATTTAAATACGGCAGGGATTGCCTTTTCTGTAGTAAATTTTTCAAAAAATAATTTTATACTGTCGCAAATTTTAAATACGCCAGGGATTGCCTTTTCTATAGTAAATTTCTCAAACATTAATTTTGTTCTGTCGCAAATTTTAAATACGCCAGGGATTGCCTTTTCTATAGTAAATTACTCAAAAAATAATTTTTTACTGTCGCAAATTTTAATTACGCCAGGGATTGCCTTTTCTATAGTAAATTTTTCAAAAATTAATTTTATACTGTCGCAAATTTTAAATACGCCAAGGATTGCCTTTTCTATAGTAAATTTTTTCAAAAAATAATTTTATACTGGCGCATATTTTAAATACGCCAGGGATTGCCTTTTCTATAGTAAATTTTTCAAAAATTTATTTTATACTGTCGCAAATTTTAAATACGCCAGGGAATGCCTTTTCTGTAGTAAATTTCTCAAAAAATAATTTTATACTGTCGCAAATTGTAAATTCGCCAGGGATTGCTTTTTCTATAGTAAATTTTTCAAAAATGAATTTTTTACTGTCGCAAATTTTAAATACGCCAGGGATTGCCTTTTCCATAGTAAATTTTCCAAAAAATAATTTTTTACTGTCGCAAATTTTAAATTCGCCAGGGATTGCCTTTGCTATAGTAAATTTTGCAAAAAATAATTTTGTACTGTCGCAAATTTTAAATACGCCAGGGATTGCCTTTTCTATAGTAAATTACTCAAAAAAATAATGTTTTGCTGTCACAAATTTTTAATACGACAGAGATTGCCGTTGCTATAGTAAATTACTCAAAAAATAATTTTTTACTGTCGCAAATGTTAATTTCGCCAAGGATTGCCTTTGCTATAGTAAATTTTGCAAAAAATAATTTTGTACTGTCGCAAATTTTAAATACGCCAGGGATTGCCTTTTCTATAGTAAATTACTCAAAAAAATAATTTTTTGCTGTCGCAAATTTTTAATACGACAGAGATTGCCGTTGCTATAGTAAATTACTCAAAAAATAATTTTTTACTGTCGCAAATGTTAATTACGCCAGGGATTGCCTTTTCTATAGTAAATTTTTCAAAAATTAATTTTTTTACTCTCGCAAATTTTAAATACGCCAGGGATTACCTTTTCTATAGTAAATTATTCAAAAAAAAATTTTTTACTGTCGCAAATTTTAAATACGCCAGGGATTGGCTTTTCTATAGTAAAATATTCAAAAAATAATTTTTTGCTGTCGCAAATTTTAATTACGCCAGGGATTGCCTTTTCTATAGTAAATTTTGCAAAAAATAATTTTTTACTGTCGCAAATTTTAAATTGCCTTTTTTATAGTAAATTTTTCAAAAATTAATTTTTCACTGTCGCAAATTTTAAATACGCAAGGGATTGCCCTTTCTATAGTAAATTATTCAAAAAATAATTTTATACTGTCACAAATTTTAAATAGGCCAGGGATTGCCTTTTCTATAGTAAATTTTGCAAAAAATAATTTTTTACTGTCGCAAATTTTAATTACGCCATGGATTGCCCTTTCTATAGTATATTTTTGAAAAATTTATTTTATACTGTCGCAAATTTGAAATACGCCAGGGATTGCCTTTTCTGTAGTAAATTTTTCAAAAAATAATTTTATACTGTCGCAAATTTTAAATACGCCAGGGATTGCCTTTTCTATAGTAAATTTTTCAAAAATTAATTTTTTTACTCTCGCAAATTTTAAATACGCCAGGGATTACCTTTTCTTTAGTAAATTATTCAAAAAATAATTTTTTATTGTCGCAAATTTTAATTAAGCCAGGGATTGCCTTTTCTATAGTAAATTTCTCAAAAATTAATTTTATACTGTCGCAAATTTTAAATACGCCAGGGATTGCCTTTTCTATAGTAAATTTTTCAAAAAATAATTTTATACTGTCGCAAATTTTAAATACGCCAGGGATTGCCTTTTCTATAGTAAATTTTTCAAACATTAATTTTATACTGTCGCAAATTTTAAATACGCCAGGCATTGCCTTTTCTATAGTAAATTTTTCAAAAAATAATTTTATACTGTCGCAAATTTTAAATACGCCAGGGATTGCCTTTTCTATAGTAAATTTTTCAAAAAGTTATTTTATACTGTCGCAAGCTTTAAATACGCCAGGGATTGCCTTTTCTGTAGTAAATTTTTCAAAAAATAATTTTATATTGTCGCAAATTTTAAATACGCCAGGGATTGCCTTTTATATAGTAAATTACTCAAAAAATAATTTTTTGCTGTCGCAAATTTTAAATACGCCAGGGATTGCCTTTTCTATAGTAAATTTTTCAAAATTAATTTTATACTGTCGCAAAATTTTAAATACGCCAAGGATTGCCTTTTCTATAGTAAATTTTTTCAAAAAATAATTTTATACTGTCGGAAATTTTAATTACGCCAGGGATTGCCCTTTCTATAGTATATTTTTGAAATATTTATTTTATACTGTCGCAAATTTGAAATACGCCAGGGATTGCCTTTTCTGTAGTAAATCTTTCAAAAAATAATTTTATACTGTCGCAAATCTTAAATACGCCAGGGATTGCCTTTTCTATAGTAAATTTTCCAAAAATTAATTTTTTTACTCTCGCAAATTTTAAATACGCCAGGGATTACCTTTTCTATAGTAAATTATTCAAAAAATAATTTTTTACTGTCGCAAATTTTAATTACGCCAGGGATTGCCTTTTCTATAGTAAATTTTTCAAAAATTAATTTTATACTGTCGCAAATTTTAAATACGTCAGGGATTGCCTTTTCTATAGTAAATTTTTCAAAAAATAATTTTATACTGTCGCAAATTTTAAATACGCCAGGGATTGCCTTTTCTCTAGTAAATTTTCAAAAATTAATTTTATAGTGTCGCAAATTTTAAATACGCCAGGGATTGCCTTTTCTATAGTAAATTTTTCAAAAAATAATTTTATACTGTCGCAAATTTTAAATACGCAAGGTATTGCCCCTTTCTATAGTAAATTATTCAAAAAATAATTTTTTACTGTCGCAAATTTTAAATACGCCAGGGATTGCCTTTTCTATAGTAAATTTTGCAAAAAATAATTTTATACTGTCGCAAATTTTAAATACGCCAGGGATTTCCTTTTCTATAGTAAGTTTTGCAAAAAATAATTTTTTACTGTCGCAAATTTTAATTACGCCAGGGATTGTCTTTTCTATAGTAAATTTTTGAAAAATTTATTTTATACTGTCGCAAATTTGAAATACGCCTGGAATTACCTTTTCTGTAGTAAATTTTTCAAAAAATAGTTTCATGCTGTCGCAAATTTTAAATACGCCAGGGATTGCCTTTTCTATAGTAAATTTTTCAAAAAGTAATTTTTTTACTGTCGCAAATTTTAAATACGCCAGGTATTACCTTTTCTATAGAAAATTATTCAAAAATAATTTTTTAGTGTCGCAAATTTTAATTACGCCAGGGATTGCCATTTCTATAGTAAATTTTTCAGAAATTAATTTTATACTGTCGCAAATTTTAAATACGCCAGGGATTGCCTTTTCTATAGTAAATTTTTTAAAAAATAATTTTATGCTGTCCCAAATTCTAAATACGCCAGGGATTGCCCTTTTCTATAGTAAATTTTTCAAACATTAATTTTTTACTGTCGCAAATTTTAAATACGCAAGGGGTTGACATTTCTATAGTAAATTATTCAAAAAATAATTTTTTACTGTCGCAAATTTTAATTACGCCAGGGATTGCCTTTTCTATAGTAAATTTTTGAAAAATTTATTTTATACTGTCGCAAATTTGAAATACGCCAGGGATTGCCTTTTCTGTAGTAAATTTTTCAGAAAATAATTTTATGCTGTCGCAAATTTTAAATACGCCAGGGATTGCCTTTTCTATAGTAAATTTTTCAACAATTAATTTTTTTACTGTCGCAAATTTTAAATACGTCAGGGATTACCTTTTCTATAGTAAATTATTCAAAAAATAATTTTTTACTGTCTCAAATTTTAATTACGCCAGGGATTGCCTTTTCTATAGTAAATTTTTCAAAAATTAATTTTATACTGTCGCAAATTTTAAATACGCCAGGGATTGCCTTTTCTATAGTAAATTTTTCAAAAAATAATTTTATAGTGTCGCAAATTTTAAATACGCCAGGGATTGCCTTTTCTATAGTAAATTCCTCAAAAAATAATTTTTTTTTATCGCAAATTTTAATTACGCCAGGGATTGCCTTTTCTATAGTAAATTTTGCAAAAAATAAATTTCTACTGTCGCAAATTTTAAATGCGCCAGGGATTGCCTTTTCAATAGTAAATTTTTCAAAAATTAATTTTTTAGTGTCGCAAATTTTAAATACGCCAGGGATTGCCTTTTGCATAGTAAATTTTTCAAAAATAAATTTTTTACTGTCGCAAATTTTAAATACGCCAGGGATTACCTTTTCTATAGTAAATTTTTCAAAAATTTATTTTATACTGTCGCAAATTTTAAATAAGCCAGGGAATGCCATTTCTGTAGTAAATTTTTCAAAAAATAATTTTATACTGTCGCAAATTGTAAATTCGCCAGGGATTGCTTTTTCTATAGTAAATTTTTCAAAAATGAATTTTTTACTGTCGCAAATTTTAAATACGCCAGGGATTGCCTTTTCCATAGTAAATTTTCCAAAAAATAATTTTTTACTGTCGCAAATTTTAAATACGCCAGGGATTGCCTTTGCTATAGTAAATTTTGCAAAAAATAATTTTGTACTGTCGCAAATTTTAAATACGCCAGGGATTGCCTTTTCTATAGTAAATTACTCAAAAAAATAATTTTTTGCTGTCGCAAATTTTTAATACGTCAGGGATTGCCTTTTCTATAGTAAATTTTTCAAAAAATAATTTTATACTGTCGCAAATTTTAAATACGCCAGGGATTGCCGTTTCTCTAGTAAATTTTTCAAAAATTAATTTTATACTGTCGCAAATTTTAAATACGCCAGGGATTGCCTTTTCTATAGTAAATTTTTCAAAAAATAATTTTATACTGTCGCAATTTTAAATACGCAAGGTATTGCCCTTTCTATAGTAAATTATTCAAAAAATAATTTTTTACTGTCGCAAATTTTAAATACGCCAGGGATTGCCTTTTCTATAGTAAATTTTGCAAAAAATAAGTCGCAAATTTTAAATACGCCAGGGATTTCCTTTTCTATAGTAAGTTTTGCAAAAAATAATTTTTTACTGTTGCAAATTTTAATTACGCCAGGGATTGTCTTTTCTATAGTAAATTTTTGAAAAATTTATTTTATACTGTCGCAAATTTGAAATACGCCAGGAATTACCTTTTCTGTAGTAAATTTTTCAAAAAAAAGTTTCATGCTGTCGCAAATTTTAAATACGCCAGGGATTGCCTTTTCTATAGTAAATTTTTCAAAAATTAATTTTTTTACTGTCGCAAATTTTAAATACGCCAGGTATTACCTTTTCTATAGAAAATTATTCAAAAAATAATTTTTTAGTGTCGCAAATTTTAATTACGCCAGGGATTGCCATTTCTATAGTAAATTTTTCAAAAATTAATTTTATACTGTCGCAAATTTTAAATACGCCAGGGATTGCCTTTTCTATAGTAAATTTTTCAAAAAATAATTTTATACTATCGCAAATTTTAAATACGTCAGGGATTGCCTTTTCTATAGTAAATTTTTCAAAAATTTATTTTATACTGTCGCAAATTTTAAATACGCCAGGGATTGCCTTTTCTATAGTAAATTTTTTAAAAAATAATTTTATGCTGTCCCAAATTCTAAATACGCCAGGGATTGCCTTTTCTATAGTAAATTTTTCAACATTAATTTTTTACTGTCGCAAATTTTAAATACGCAAGGGGTTGACATTTCTATAGTAAATTATTCAAAAAATAATTTTTTACTGTCGCAAATTTTAATTACGCCAGGGATTGCCTTTTCTATAGTAAATTTTTGAAAAATTTATTTTATACTGTCGCAAATTTGAAATACGCCAGGGATTGCCTTTTCTGTAGTAAATTTTTCAGAAAATAATTTTATGCTGTCGCAAATTTTAAATACGCCAGGGATTGCCTTTTCTATAGTAAATTTTTCAAAAATTAATTTTTTTACTGTCGCAAATTTTAAATACGTCAGGGATTGCCTTTTCTATAGTAAATTTTTCAAAAATTAATTTTATACTGTCGCAAATTTTAAATACGCCAAGGATTGCCTTTTCTATAATAAATTTTTCAAAAAATAATTTTATACTGGCGCAAATTTTAAATACGCCAGGGATTGCCTTTTCTATATTAAATTTTTCAAAAATTTATTTTATACTGTCGCAAATTTTAAATACGCCAGGGATTGCCTTTTCTGTAGTAAATTTTTCAAAAAATAATTTTATACTGTCGCAAATTTTAAATACGCCAGGGATTGCCTTTTCTATAGTAAATTTCTCAAACATTAATTTTATACTGTCGCAAATTTTAAATACGCCAGGGATTGCCTTTTCTATAGTAAATTACTCAAAAAATAATTTTTTACTGTCGCAAATTTTAATTACGCCAGGGATTGCCTTTTCTATAGTAAATTTTTCAAAAAATAATTTTATAGTGTCGCAAATTTTAAATACGCCAGGGATTGCCTTTTCTATAGTAAATTCCTCAAAAAATAATTTTTTTTTATCGCAAATTTTAATTACGCCAGGGATTGCGTTTTCTATAGTAAATTTTGCAAAAAATAAATTTCTACTGTCGCAAATTTTAAATGCGCCAGGGATTGCCTTTTCAATAGTAAATTTTTCAAAAATTAATTTTTTAGTGTCGCAAATTTTAAATACGCCAGGGATTGCCTTTTGCATAGTAAATTTTTCAAAAATAAATTTTTTACTGTCGCAAATTTTAAATACGCCAGGGAATGCCTTTTCTGTAGTAAATTTTTCAAAAAATAATTTTATACTGTCGCAAATTGTAAATTCGCCAGGGATTGCTTTTTCTATAGTAAATTTTTCAAAATGAATTTTTTACTGTCGCAAATTTTAAATACGCCAGGGATTGCCTTTTCCATAGTAAATTTTCCAAAAAATAATTTTTTACTGTCGCAAATTTTAAATACGCCAGGGATTGCCTTTGCTATAGTAAATTTTGCAAAAAATAATTTTGTACTGTCGCAAATTTTAAATACGCCAGGGATTGCCTTTTCTATAGTAAATTACTCAAAAAAATAATTTTTTGCTGTCGCAAATTTTTAATACGACAGAGATTGCCGTTGCTATAGTAAATTACTCAAAAAATAATTTTTTACTGTCGCAAATGTTAATTACGCCAGGGATTGCCTTTTCAATAGTAAATTTTTCAAAAAATAATTTTATAGTGTCGCAAATTTTAAATACGCCAGGGATTGCCATTTCTATAGTAAATTACTCAAAAAATAATTTATTGCTATCGCAAATTTTAATTACGCCAGGGATTGCCTTTTCTATAGTAAATTTTTCAAAAATTACTTTTATACTGTCGCAAATTTTAAATACGCCAGGGATTGCCTTTTCTATAGTAAATTTTTCAAAAAATAATTTTGTACTGTCGCAAATTTTAAATACGCCAGGGATTGCCTTTTCTATAGTAAATTTTTCAAAAAATTATTTTATACTGTCGCAAATTTTAAATACGCCAGGGATTGCCTTTTCTGTAGTCAAATTTTTCAAAAAATAATTTTATACTCTCGCAAATTTTAAATACGACAGGGATTGACTTTTCTATAGTAAATTTTTCAAACAGTAATTTTATACTGTCGCAAATTTTAAATACGCCTGGCATTGCCTTTTCTATAGTAAATTTTTCAAAAAATAATTTTATACTGTCGCAAATTTTAAATACGTCAGGGTTGCCTTTTCTATAGTAAATTTTTCAAAAATTTATTTTATACTGTCGCAAATTTTAAATACGCCAGGGATTGTCTTTTCTGTAGTAAATTTTTCAAAAAATAATTTTTTACTGTCGCAAATTTTAAATACGCCAGGGATTACCTTTTCTATAGTAAATTACTCAAAAAATAATTTTTTGCTGTCGCAAATTTTAAATACGCCAGGGATTGCCTTTTCTATAGTAAATTACTCAAAAAATAATTTTTTACTGTCGCAAATTTTAATTACGCCAGGGATTGCCTTTTCTATAGTAAATTCCTCAAAAAATAATTTTTTGGTATCACAAATTTTAATTTCGCCTTTTCTATAGTAAATTTTGCAAAAAATAAATTTTTACTGTCGCAAATTTTAAATACGCCAGGGATTGCCTTTTCTATAGTAAATTTTTCAAAAATTAATTTTTTAGTGTCGCAAATTTGAAATACGCCAGGGATTGCCCTTTGTATAGTAAATTTTTCAAAAATAAATTTTTTACTGTCGCAAATTTTAAATACGCCAGGGATTGCCTTTTCTATAGTAAATTATTCAAATATTAATTTTTTACTGTCGCAAATTTTAAATACGCCAGCGATTGCCTTTTCTATAGAAAATTTTTCAAAAAATAATTTTATACTGTCTCAAATTTTAAATACGCCAGGGATTACCTTTTCTATAGTAAATTTTACAAAAATGAATTTTTTTACTGTCGCAAATTTTAAATACCCCAGGGATTGCCTTTTCCATAGTAAATTATGCAAAAAATAATTTTTTACTGTCGCAAATTTTAAATACGCCAGGGATTGGCTTTTCTATAGTAAAATATTCAAAAAATAATTTTTTGCTGTCGCAAATTTTAATTACGCCAGGGATTGCCTTTTCTATAGTAAATTTTGCAAAAAATAATTTTTTACTGTCGCAAATTTTAAATTGCCTTTTTTATAGTAAATTTTTCAAAAATTAATTTTTCACTGTTGCAAATTTTAAATACGCAAGCGATTGCCTTTTCTATAGTAAATTTTGCAAAAAATAATTTTATACTGTCACAAATTTTAAATACGCCAGGGATTGCCTTTTCTTTAGTAAATTTTGCAAAAAATAATTTTTTACTGTCGCAAATTTTAATTACGCCAGGGATTGCCCTTTCTATAGTATATTTTTGAAAAATTTATTTTATACTGTCGCAAATTTGAAATACGCCAGGGATTGCCTTTTCTGTAGTAAATTTTTCAAAAAATAATTTTATACTATCGCAAATTTTAAATACGCCAGGGATTGCCTTTTCTATAGTAAATTTTTCAAAAATTAATTTTTTTAACTCTCGCAAATTTTAAATACGCCAGGGATTACCTTTTCTATAGTAAATTATTCAAAAAATAATTTTTTACTGTCGCAAATTTTAATTACGCCAGGGATTGCCTTTTCTATAGTAAATTTTTCAAACATTAATTTTATACTGTCGCAAATTTTAAATACGCCAGGCATTGCCTTTTCTATAGTAAATTTTTCAAAAAAATAATTTTATACTGTCGCAAATTTTAAATACGCCAGGGATTGCCTTTTCTATAGTAAATTTTTCAAAAATTTATTTTATACTGTCGCAACTTTTAAATACGCCAGGGATTGCCTTTTCTGTCGTAAATTTTTCAAAAAATAATTTTATATTGTCGCAAATTTTAAATACGCCAGGGATTGCCTTTTTATATAGTAAATTACTCAAAAAATAATTTTTTGCTGTCGCGAATTTTAAATACGCCAGGGATTGCCTTTTCTATAGTAAATTTTTCAAAAATTAATTTTATACTGTCGCAAATTTTAAATACGCCAAGGATTGCCTTTTCTATAGTAAATTTTTCAAAAAATAATTTTATACTGTCGCAAATTTTAATTACGCCAGGGATTGCCTTTTCTATAGTAAATTTTTCAAAAATTAATTTTATACTGTCGCAAATTTTAAATACGCCAAGGATTGCCTTTTTCTATAGTAAATTTTTCAAAAAATAATTTTATACTGTCGCAAATTTTAAATACGCCAGGGATTGCCTTTTCTATAGTAAATTTTTCAAAAATTAATTTTATACTGTCGCAAATTTTAAATACGCCAGGGATTGCCTTTTCTATAGTAAATTTTTCAAAAAATAATTTTATAGTGTCGCAAATTTTAAATACGCAAGGTATTGCCCTTTCTATAGTAAATTATTCAAAAAATAATTTTTTACTGTCGCAAATTTTAAATACGCCAGGGATTGCGTTTTCTATAGTAAATTTTGCAAAAAATAATTTTATACTGTCGCAAATTTTAAATACGCCAGGGATTGCCTTTTCTATAGTAAATTTTGCAAAAAATAATTTTTTACTGTCGCAAATTTTAATTACGCCAGGGATTGTCTTTTCTATAGTAAATTTTTGAAAAATTTATTTTATACTGTCGCAAATTTGAAGTACGCCAGGAATTACCTTTTCTGTAGTAAATTTTTCAAAAGTAATTTCATGCTGTCGCAAATTTTAAATACGCCAGGGGATTGCCTTTTCGATAGTAAATTTTTCAAAAATTAATTTTTTTACTGTCGCAAATTTTAAATACGCCAGGTATTACCTTTTCTATAGCAAATTATTCAAAAAATAATTTTTTAGTGTCGCAAATTTTAATTACGCCAGGGATTGCCATTTCTATAGTAAATTTTTCAAAAATTAATTTTATACTCTCGCAAATTTTAAATACGCCAGGGATTGCCTTTTCTATAGTAAATTTTTCAAAAAATAATTTTATACTATCGCAAATTTTAAATACGCCAGGGATTGCCTTTTCTATAGTAAATTTTTCAAAAATTTATTTTATACTGTCGCAAATTTTAAATACGCCAGGGATTGCCTTTTCTGTAGTAAATTTTTTTAAAAAATAATTTTATACTGTCCCAAATTTTAAATACGCCAGGGATTACCTTTTCTATAGTAAATTTTTCAAACATTAATTTTTTACTGTCGCAAATTTTAAATACGCAAGGGATTGACCTTTCTATAGTAAATTATTCAAAAAATAATTTTTTACTGTCGGAAATTTTAAATACGCCAGGGATTGCCTTTTCCATAGTAAATTTTTCAAAAATTAATTTTTTTACTGTCGCAAATTTTAAATACGCCAGGTATTACATTTTCTATAGCAAATTATTCAAAAAATAATTTTTTAGTGTCACAAATTTTAACTACGCCAGAAATTGCCATTTCTATAGTAAATTTTTAAAAAATTAATTTTATACTCTCGCAAATTTTAAATACGCCAGGGATTGCCTTTTCTATAGTAAATTTTTCAAAAAATAATTTTATACTATCGCAAATTTTAAATACGCCAGGGATTGCCTTTTCTATAGTAAATTTTTCAAAAATTTATTTTATACTGTCGCAAATTTTAAATACGCCAGGGATTGCCTTTTCTATAGTAAATTTTGCAAAAAATAATTTTATACTGTCGCAAATTTTAAATACGCCAGGGATTGCCTTTTCCATAGTAAATTTTGCAAACAATAATTTTTTACTGTCGCAAATTTTAATTACGCCAGGGACTGCCTTTTCTATAGTAAATTTTTGAAAAATTTATTTTATACTGTCGCAAATTTGAAATACGCCAGGGATTGCCTTTTCTGTAGTAAATTTTTCAGAAAATAATTTTATGCTGTCGCAAATTTTAAATACGCCAGGGATTGCCTTTTCTATAGTAAATTTTTCAAAAATTAATTTTTTTACTGTCGCAAATTTTAAATACGCCAGGGATTACTTTTTCTATAGTAAATTATTTAAAAAAATATTTTTTTACTGTCGCAAATTTTAATTACGCCGGGGATTGCCTTTTCTATATTAAATTTTTCAAAAATTAATTTTATACTGTCGCAAATTTTAAATACGCCAGGGATTGCCTTTTCTATAGTAAATTTTTCAAAAAATAATTTTATACTGTCGGAAATTTTAAATACGCCAGGGATTGCCTTTTCTATAGTAAATTTTTCAAAAATTTATTTTATACTGTCGCAAATTTTAAATACGCCAGGGATTGCCTTTTCTGTAGTAAATTTTTCAAAAAATAATTTTATACTGTCGCAAATTTTAAATACGCCAGGGATTGCCTTTTCTATAGTAAATTTCTCAAACATTAATTTTATACTGTCGCAAACTTTAAATACGCCAGGGATTGCCTTTTCTATAGTAAATTACTCAAAAAATAATTTTTTACTGTCACAAATTTTAATTACGCCAGGGATTGCCTTTTCTATGGTAAATTTTTCAAAAAATAATTTTATAGTGTCGCAAATTTTAAATACGCCAGGGATTGCCTTTTCTATAGTAAATTCCTCAAAAAATAATTTTTTTTATCGCAAATTTTAATTACGCCAGGGATTGCCTTTTCTATAGTAAATTTTGCAAAAAATAAATTTTTACTGTCGCAAATTTTAAATGCTCCCGGGATTGCCTTTTCAATAGTAAATTTTTCAAAAATTAATTTTTTAGTGTCGCAAATTTTAAATACGCCAGGGATTGCCTTTTGTATAGTAAATTTTTCAAAAATAATTTTTTTACTGTCGCAAATTTTAAATACGCCAGGAATTACCTTTTCTATAGTAAATTTTTCAAAAATTTATTTTATACTGTCGCAAATTTTAAATACGCCAGGGAATGCCTTTTCTGTAGTAAATTTTTCAAAAAATAATTTTATACTGTCGCAAATTGTAAATTCGCCAGGGATTGCCTTTCCATAGTAAATTTTTCAAAAATGAATTTTTTACTGTCGCAAATTTTAAATACGCCAGGGATTGCCTTTTCCATAGTAAATTTTGCAAAAAATAATTTTTTACTGTCGCAAATTTTAAATACGCCAGGGATTGCCTTTGCTATAGTAAATTTTGCAAAAAATAATTTTGTACTGTCGCAAATTTTAACTAGGCCAGGGATTGCCTTTTCTATAGTAAAATATTCAAAAAATAATTTTTTACTGTCGCAAATTTTAACTACGCTAGGGATTGCCTTTTCTATAGTAAATTTTTCAAAAAATAATTTTATACTAACGCACATTTTAAATACGCCAGGGATTGCCTGTTCTATAGTAAATTATTCAAAAAATAATTTTTTGCTGTCGCAAATTTTAATTACACCAGGGATTGCCTTTTCTATAGTAAATTTTGCAAAAAATTATTTTTTACTGTCGCAAATTTTAAATACGCCAGAGATTGCCTTTTCTATAGTAAATTATTCAAAAATTAATTTTTTACTGTCGCAAATTTTAAATGCGCCAGGGATTGCCTTTTCTATAGAAAATTTTGCAAAAAATTATTTTTTACAGTCGCAAATCTTAAATACGCCAGGGATTGCCTTTTTTATAGTAAATGTTTCCAAAAATAATTTTTTACTTTCGCAAATTTTAAATACACCAGGGATTGCCTTTTCTATAGTAAATTACTCAAAAAATAATGTATTGCTATAGCAAATTTTAATTACGCCAGGGATTGCCTTTTCTATAGTAAATTTTGCAAAAAATAAATTTTTACTGTCGCAAATTTTAAATACGCCAGAGATTGCCTTTTCTATAGTAAATTATTCAAAAATTAATTTTTTACTGTCGCAAATTTTAAATACGCCAGGGATTGCCTTTTCTATAGAAAATTTTTCAAAAATTTATTTTATAATGTCGCAAATTTTAAATACGCCAGGGATTGCCTTTTCTGTAGTAAATTTTTCAAAAAATAATTTTATACTGTCGCAAATTGTAAATTCGCCAGGGATTGCCTTTTCTATAGTAATTTTTTCAAAAATGAATTTTTTTACTGTCGCAAATTTTATATACGCCAGGGATTGCCTTCTCCATAGTAAATTTTGCAAAAAATAATTTTTTATTGTCGCAAATTTTAAATACGCCAGGGATTGCCTTTTCTATAGTAAATTTTGCAAAAAATAATTTTGTACTGTCGCAAATTTTAAATACGCCAGGGATTGCCTTTTCTATAGTAAAATATTCAAAAAATAATTTTTTACTCTCGCAAATTTTAACTACGCCAGGGATTGCCTTTTCTATAGTAAATTTTTCAAAAAATAATTTTATACTGTCGCAAATTTTAAATGCGCCAGGGATTGCCTGTTCTGTAGTAAATTATTGAAAAATAATTTTTTGCTGTCGCAAATTTTAACTACGCCAGGGATTGCCTTTTCTATAGTAAATTTTGCAAAAATAATTTTTTACTGTCGCAAATTTTAAATGCGCCAGGGATTGCATTTTTATAGTAAATTTTTCAAAAATTAATTTTTTACTGTCGCAAATTTTAAATACGCCAGGGATTGCCTTTTCTATAGTTAATTTTTCAAAAATTAATTTTTTACTGTCGCACATTTTAAATACGCAAGGGATTGCCCTTTCTATAGTAAATTATTCAAAAAATAATTTTTTACTGTCGCAAATTTTAAATACGCCAGGGATTGCCTTTTCTATAGTAAATTTTGGAAAAAATAATTTTATACTGTCAAAAATTTTAAATACGCCAGGGATTGCCTTTTCTATAGTAAAATTTGCAAAAAATAATTTTTTACTGTCGCAAATTTTAATTACGCCAGGTCTTGCCTTTTCTATATTAAATTTTTCAAAAATGAATTTTTTTACTGTCGCTAATTTTAAATACGCCAGGGATTGCCTTTTCCATAGTAAATTTTGCAAAAAATATTTTTTTACTGTGGCAAATTTTAAATACGTCAGGGATTGCCTTTGCTATAGTAAATTTTGCAAAAAATAATTTTGTACTAACGCAAATTTTAACTACGCCAGGGATTGCCATTTCTATAGTAAAATATTCAAAAAATAATTTTTTACTGTCGCAAATTTTAACTACGCTAGGGATTGCCTTTTCTATAGTAAATCTTTCAAAAAATAATTTAATACTGTCGCAAATTTTAAATACGCCAGGGATTGCCTGTTCTATAGTAAATTATTCAAAAAATAATTTTTTGCTGTCGCAAATTTTAATTACACCAGGGATTGCCTTTTCTATAGTAAATTTTGCAAAAAATAATTTTTTACAGTCGCAAATTTTAAATACGCCAGGGATTGCCTTTTTTATAATAAATTTTTCCAAAATTAATTTTTTACTGTCGCAAATTTTAAATACGCCAGGGATTGCCTTTTCTATAGTAAATTTTTCAAAAATTAATTTTTTACTGTCGCAAATTTTAAAAACGCAAGGGTTTGCCCTTTCTATAGTAAATTATTCAAAAAAAAATTTTTTACTGTCGCAAATTTTAAATACGCCAGGGATTGCCTTTTCTGTAGTAAATTTTGCAAAAAATAATTTTATACTGTCGCAAATATTAAATTCGCCAGGGATTGCCTTTTCTATAGTAAATTACTCAAAAAATAATTTTTTGCTGTCGCAAATTTTAATTACGCCAGGGATTGCCTTTTCTATAGTAAATTTTGCAAAAATAATTTTTTACTGTCGCAAATTTTAAATGCGCCAGGGATTGCATTTTTTATAGTAAATTTTTCAAAAATTAATTTTTTACTGTCGCAAATTTTAAATACGCCAGGGATTGCCTTTTCTATAGTTAATTTTTCAAAAATTAATTTTTTACTGTCGCACATTTTAAATACGCAAGGGATTGCCCTTTCTATAGTAAATTATTCAAAAAATAATTTTTCACTGTCGCAAATTTTAAATACGCCAGGTATTGCCTTTTCTATAGTAAATTTTGCAAAAAATAATTTTATACTGTCAAAAATTTTAAATACGCCAGGGATTGCCTTTTCTACAGTAAAATTTTCAAATAATAATTTTTTACTGTCGCAAATTTTAATTACGCCAGGTCTTGCCTTTTCTATAGAAAATTTTTCAAAAATTTATTTTATACTGTGGCAAGTTTTAAATACGCCAGGGATTGCCTTTTCTGTAGTAAATTTTTCAAAAAATAATTTTATACTGGCGCAAATTTGTAATACGCCAGGGATTGCCTTTTCTATAGTAAATTTTTCAAAAATTAATTTTTTTACATGTCGCAAATTTTAAATACGCCAGGGATTGCCTTTTCTATAGTAAATTATTCAAAAAATAATTTTTTACTGTCGCAAATTTTAACTACGCCAGGGATTGCCTTTTCTGTAGTAAATTTTTCAAAAAATAATTTTATACTGTCGCAAATTTTAAATACGCCAGGGATTGCCTTTTCTATAGTAAATTTTTCAAAAATTTATTTTATTCTGTCGCAAATTTTAAATACGCCAGGGATTGCCTTTTCTGTAGTATATTTTTCAAAAAATAATTATATACTATCGCAAATTTTAAATACGCCAGGGATTGCCTTTTCTATAGTAAATTTTTCAAAAATTAATTTATTTACTGTCGCAAATTGTAAATTCGCCAGGGATTGCCTTTTCTATAGTAATTTTTTCAAAAATGAATTTTTTTACTGTCGCAAATTTTATATACGCCAGGGATTGCCTTCTCCATAGTAAATTTTGCAAAAAATAATTTTTTATTGTCGCAAATTTTAAATACGCCAGGGATTGCCTTTTCTATAGTAAATTTTGCAAAAAATAATTTTGTACTGTCGCAAATTTTAAATACGCCAGGGATTGCCTTTTCTATAGTAAAATATTCAAAAAATAATTTTTTACTCTCGCAAATTTTAACTACGCCAGGGATTGCCTTTTCTATAGTAAATTTTTCAAAAAATAATTTTATACTGTCGCAAATTTTAAATGCGCCAGGGATTGCCTTTTCTATAGTAAATTTTGGAAAAAATAATTTTATACTGTCAAAAATTTTAAATACGCCAGGGATTGCCTTTTCTACAGTAAAATTTTCAAATAATAATTTTTTACTGTCGCAAATTTTAATTACGCCAGGGATTGCCTTTTCTACAGTAAAATTTTCAAATAATAATTTTTTACTGTCGCAAATTTTAATTACGCCAGGTCTTGCCTTTTCTATAGAAAATTTTTCAAAAATTTATTTTATACTGTGGCAAGTTTTAAATACGCCAGGGATTGCCTTTTCTGTAGTAAATTTTTCAAAAAATAATTTTATACTGGCGCAAATTTGTAATACGCCAGGGATTGCCTTTTCTATAGTAAATTTTTCAAAAATTAATTTTTTTACATGTCGCAAATTTTAAATACGCCAGGGATTGCCTTTTCTATAGTAAATTATTCAAAAAATAATTTTTTACTGTCGCAAATTTTAACTACGCCAGGGATTGCCTTTTCTATAGTAAAATTTGCAAAAAATAATTTTTTACTGTCGCAAATCTTAATTACGCCAGGTCTTGCCTTTTCTATATTAAATTTTTCAAAAATGAATTTTTTTACTGTCGCTAATTTTAAATACGCCAGGGATTGCCTTTTCCATAGTAAATTTTGCAAAAAATATTTTTTTACTGTGGCAAATTTTAAATACGCCAGGGATTGCCTTTGCTATAGTAAATTTTGCAAAAAATAATTTTGTACTGTCGCAAATTTTAACTACGCCAGGGATTGCCATTTCTATAGTAAAATATTCAAAAAATAATTTTTTACTGTCGCAAATTTTAACTACGCTAGGGATTGCCTTTTCTATAGTAAATCTTTCAAAAAATAATTTAATACTGTCGCAAATTTTAAATACGCCAGGGATTGCCTGTTCTATAGTAAATTATTCAAAAAATAATTTTTTGCTGTCGCAAATTTTAATTACACCAGGGATTGCCTTTTCTATAGTAAATTTTGCAAAAAATAATTTTTTACAGTAGCAAATTTTAAATACGCCAGGGATTGCCTTTTTTATAGTAAATTTTTCCAAAATTAATTTTTTACTGTCGCAAATTTTAAATACGCCAGGGATTGCCTTTTCTATAGTAAATTTTTCAAAAATTAATTTTTTACTGTCGCAAATTTTAAAAACGCAAGGGTTTGCCCTTTCTATAGTAAATTATTCAAAAAATAATTTTTTACTGTCGCAAATTTTAAATACGCCAGGGATTGCCTTTTCTGTAGTAAATTTTGCAAAAAATAATTTTATACTATCGCAAATATTAAATTCGCCAGGGATTGCCTTTTCTATAGTAAATTACTCAAAAAATAATTTTTTGCTGTCGCAAATTTTAATTACGCCAGGGATTGCCTTTTCTATAGTAAATTTTGCAAAAATAATTTTTTACTGTCGCAAATTTTAAATGCGCCAGGGATTGCATTTTTTATAGTAAATTTTTCAAAAATTAATTTTTTACTGTCGCAAATTTTAAATACGCCAGGGATTGCCTTTTCTATAGTTAATTTTTCAAAAATTAATTTTTTACTGTCGCACATTTTAAATACGCAAGGGATTGCCCTTTCTATAGTAAATTATTCAAAAAATAATTTTTTACTGTCGCAAATTTTAAATACGCCAGGTATTGCCTTTTCTATAGTAAATTTTGCAAAAAATAATTTTATACTGTCAAAAATTTTAAATACGCCAGGGATTGCCTTTTCTACAGTAAAATTTTCAAATAATAATTTTTTACTGTCGCAAATTTTAATTACGCCAGGTCTTGCCTTTTCTATAGAAAATTTTTCAAAAATTTATTTTATACTGTGGCAAGTTTTAAATACGCCAGGGATTGCCTTTTCTGTAGTAAATTTTTCAAAAAATAATTTTATACTGGCGCAAATTTTTAATACGCCAGGGATTGCCTTTTCTATAGTAAATTTTTCAAAAATTAATTTTTTTACATGTCGCAAATTTTAAATACGCCAGGGATTGCCTTTTCTATAGTAAATTATTCAAAAAATAATTTTTTACTGTCGCAAATTTTAACTACGCCAGGGATTGCCTTTTCTGTAGTAAATTTTTCAAAAAATAATTTTATACTGTCGCAAATTTTAAATACGCCAGGGATTGCCTTTTCTATAGTAAATTTTTCAAAAATTTTTTTTATTCTGTCGCAAATTTTAAATACGCCAGGGATTGCCTTTTCTGTAGTATATTTTTCAAAAAATAATTATATACTATCGCAAATTTTAAATATGCCAGGGATTGCCTTTTCTATAGTAAATTTTTCAAAAATTAATTTTTTTACTGTCGCAAATTTTAAATACGCCAGGGATTGCCTTTTCTATAGTAAATTTTGCAAAAAATAATTTTATACTGTCGCAAATTTTAAATACGCCAGGGAATGCCTTTTCTATTGTAAAATTTGCAAAAAATAAATTTTTACTGTCGCAAATTTTAAATACGCCAGGGATTGCCTTTTCTATTGTAAATTTTTCAAAAAATAATTTTATACTGTCGCAAATTTTAAATACGCCAGGGATTGCCTGTTCTATAGTAAATTATTCAAAAAATAATTTTATACTGTGGCAAGTTTTAAATACGCCAGGGATTGCCTGTTCTATAGTAAATTATTCAAAAAATAATTTTTTGCTGTCGCAAATTTTAATTGCGCCAGGGATTGCCTTTTCTATAGTAAATTTTGCAAAAAATAATTTTTTACTGTCGCAAATTTTAAATACGCCAGGGATTGCCTTTTCTGTAGTAAATTATTCAAAAAATAATTTTTTGCTGTCGCAAATTTTAATTACGCCTGGGATTGCCTGTTCTATAGTAAATTATTCAAAAAATAATTTTTTGCTGTCGCAAATTTTAATTACGCCAGGGATTGCCTTTTCTATAGTAAATTTTGCAAAAAATAATTTTTTACTGTCGCAAATTTTAAATACGCTAGGGATTGCCTTTTCTATAGTAAATTTTTCAAAAATTAATTTTTTACTGTCGCAAATTTTAAATACGCAAGGGATTGCCTTTTCTATAGTAAATTTTTCAACAAATAATTTTTAACTGTCGCAAATTTTAAATACGCCAGGAATTGCCTTTTCTATAGTAAATTTTGCAAAAAATAATTTTTTACTGTCGCAAATTTTAAATACGCTAGGGATTGCCTTTTCTATAGTAAATTATACAAAAAATAATTTTTTGCTGTCGCAAATTTTAATTACGCCAGGGATTGCCTTTTCTATAGTAAATTTTGCAAAAAATAATTTTTTACTGTCGCAAATTTTAAATACGCCAGGGATTGCCTGTTCTATAGTAAATTATTCAAAAAATAATTTTATACTGTGGCAAGTTTTAAATACGCCAGGGATTGCCTGTTCTATAGTAAATTATTCAAAAAATAATTTTATACTGTGGCAAGTTTTAAATACGCCAGGGATTGCCTGTTCTATAGTAAATTATTCAAAAAATAATTTTTTTACTGTCGCAAATTTTAAATACGCCAGGGATTGCCTTTTCTATAGTAAATTTTGCAAAAAATAATTTTATACTGTCGCAAATTTTAAATACGCCAGGGAATGCCTTTTCTATTGTAAAATTTGCAAAAAATAAGTTTTACTGTCGCAAATTTTAAATACGCCAGGGATTGCCTTTTCTATTGTAAATTTTTCAAAAAAGAATTTTATACTGTCGCAAATTTTAAATACGCCAGGGATTGCCTGTTCTATAGTAAATTATTCAAAAAATAATTTTATACTGTGACAAGTTTTAAATACGCCAGGGATTGCCTGTTCTATAGTAAATTATTCAAAAAATAATTTTTTGCTGTCGCAAATTTTAATTGCGCCAGGGATTGCCTTTTCTATAGTAAATTTTGCAAAAAATAATTTTTTACTGTCGCAAATTTTAAATACGCCAGGGATTGCCTTTTCTGTAGTAAATTATTCAAAAAATAATTTTTTGCTGTCGCAAATTTCAATTACGCCTGGGATTGCCTGTTCTATAGTAAATTATTCAAAAAATAATTTTTTGCTGTCGCAAATTTTAATTACGCCAGGGATTGCCTTTTCTATAGTAAATTTTGCAAAAAATAATTTTTTACTGTCGCAAATTTTAAATACGCTAGGGATTGCCTTTTCTATAGTAAATTATTCAAAAATTAATTTTTTATTGTCGCAAATTTTAAATACGCAAGGGATTGCCCTTTCTATAGTAAATTATTCAAAAAATAATTTTTTACTGTCGCAAATTTTAAATACGCCAGGGATTTCCTTACCTATAGTAAATTTTGCAAAAAATTATTTTATACTGTCGCAAATTTTAAATACTCCAGGGATTGCCTTTTCTATAGTAAATTTTGCAAAAAATAATTTTATACTGTCACAAATTTTAAATACGCCAGGGATTGCCTTTTCTATAGTAAATTTTGCAAAAAATAATTTTTTACTGTCGCAAATTTTAACTACGCCAGGGATTGCCTTTTCTAGAGTAAAATATTCAAAAAATAATTTTTTACTGTCGCAAAATTTTAACTACGCTAGGGATTGCCTTTTCTCTAGTAAATTTTTCAAAAAATAATTTTATACTGTCGCAAATTTTAAATACGCCAGGGATTTACTGTTCTATAGTAAATTTTGCAAAAAATAATTTTTTACTGTCGCAAATTTTAACTACGCCAGGGATTGCCTTTTCTATAGTAAAATATTCAAAAAATAATTTTTTACTGTCGCAAATTTTAACTACACTAGGGATTGCCTTTTCTCTAGTAAATTTTTCAAAAAATAATTTTATACTGTCGCAAATTTTAAATACGCCAGGGATTGCCTGTTCTATAGTAAATTATTCAAAAAATAATTTTTTGCTGTCGCAAATTTTAATTACGCCAGGGGTTGCCTTTTCTATAGAAAATGTTGCAAAAAATAATTTTTTACTGTCGCAAATTTTAACTACGCCAGGGATTGCCTTTTCTATAGTAAATTTTTCAAAAAATTATTTTATACTGCCGCAAATTTTAAATACGCCCTGGGATTGCCTTTTCTGTAGTAAGTTTTTCAAAAAATAATTTTATAATGTCGCCAATTTTAAATACGCCAGGGATTATCTTTTCTATAGTAAATTTTTCAAAAATTAATTTTATACTGTCGCAAATTTTAAATACGCCAAGCATTGTATAGTAAATTTTTCAAAAAATAATTTTATACTGTCGCAAATTTTAAATACGCCAGGGATTGCCTTTTCTATAGTAAATTTTTCAAAAATTTATTTTATACTGTCGCAAATTTTAAATACGCCAGGGATTGCCTTTTCTGTAGTAAATTTTTCAAAAAATAATTTTATACTGTCGCAAATTTTAAATACGCCAGGGATTGCCTTTTCTATAGTATATTACTCAAAAAATAATTTTTTGCTGTCGCAAATTTTAAATACGCCAGGTATTGCCTTTTCTATAGTAAATTACTGAAAAAATAATTTTTTACTGTCGCAAATTTTAACTACGCCAGGGATTGCCTTTTCTATAGTAAATTTTTCAAAAATGAATTTTTTTACTGTCCCAAATTTTAAATACGCCAGTGATTGCCTTTTCCATAGTAAATTTTGCAAAACATAATTTTTTACAGTCGCAAATTTTAAATACGCCAGGGATTGCCTTTTCTATAGTAAATTTTGCGAAAAATAATTTTATACTGTCACAAATTTTAAATACGCCAGGGATTGCCTTTTCTATAGTAAATTTTGCAAAAAATAATTTTTTAATGTCGAAAATTTTAAATACGCTAGGGATTGCCTTTTCTATAGTAAATTTTTCAAAAATTAATTTTTTACTGTCGCAAATTTTAAATACGCAAGGGATTGCCCTTTCTATAGTAAATTATTCAAAAATTAATTTTTTACTGTCGCAAATTTTAAATACGCAAGGGATTGCCCTTTCTATAGTAAATTATTCAAAAAATAATTTTTTACTGTCGCAAATTTAAAATACGCCAGGGATTGCCTTACCTATAGTAAATTTTGCAAAAAATTATTTTATACTGTCGCAAATTTTAAATACTCCAGGGATTGCCTTTTCTATAGTAAATTTTACAAAAAATAATTTTATACTGTCACAAATTTTAAATACGCCAGGGATTGCCTTTTCTACAGTAAATTTTGCAAAAAATAGTTTTTTACTGTCGCAAATTTTAACTACGCCAGGGATTGCCTTTTCTATAGTAAAATATTCAAAAAATAATTTTTTACTGTCGCAAATTTTAACTACGCTAGGGATTGCCTTTTCTCCAGTAAATTTTTCAAAAAATAATTTTATACTGTCGCAAATTTTAAATACGCCAGGGATTGCCTTTTCTATAGTAAATTATTCAAAAAATAATTTTTTGCTGTCGCAAATTTTAATTACGCCAGGGATTGCCTTTTCTATAGAAAATTTTGCAAAAAATAATTTTTTTACTGTCGCAAATTTTAAATACGCCAGGGATTGCCTTTTTTATAGTAAATTTTTCAAAAATTAATTTTTTACTGTCGCAAATTTTAAATACGCCAGGGATTGCCTTTTCTATAGTAAATTTTTCAAAAATTAATTTTTTACTGTCGCAAATGTTAAATACGAAAGGGATTGCCCTTTCTATAGTAAATTATTCAAAAAATATTTTTTTGCTGTCGCAAATTTTAATTACGCCAGGGATTGCCCTTTCTATAGTACATTTTACAAAAAATAATTTTATACTGTCGCAAATTTTTAAATACGCCAGGGATTGCCTTTTCTATAGTAAATTTATCAAAAATTTATTTTATACTGTCGCAAATTTTAAAGACGCCAGGGATTGCCTTTTCTATAGTATATTTTGCAAAAAATAATTTTTTACTGTCGCAAATTTTAATTACGCCAGGGTTTGCCTTTTCTATAGTAAATTTTTCAAAAATTTATTTTATACTGTCGCAAATTTTAAATACGCCAGGGATTGCCTTTTCTGTAGTAAATTTTTCAAAAAATAATTTTATACTGTCGCAAATTTTAAATACGCCAGGGTTTGCCTTTTCTATAGTAAATTTTTCAAAAATTAATTTTTTTACTGTCGCAAATTTTAAATACGCCAGGGATTGCCTTTTCTATAGTAAATTATTCAAAAATTAATTGTTTACTGTAACAAATTTTAATTACGCCAGGGATTGCCTTTTCTATAGTAAATTTTTCAAAAATTAATTTTATACTGTCGCAAATTTTAAATACGCCAGGGATTGCCTTTTCTATAGTAAATTTTTCAAAAAATAATTTCATACTGTCGCAAATTTTAAATACGCCAGGGATTGCCTTTTCTATAGTAAATTTTTCAAAAAATTATTTTATACTGTCGCAAATTTTAAATACGTCCGGGGATTGCCTTTTTTGTAGTAAGTTTTTCCAAAAATAATTTTATACTGTCGCAAATTTTAAATACGCCAGGGATTAACTTTTCTATAGTAAATTTTTCAAAAATTAATTTTATACTGTCGCAAATTTTAAATAAGCCAAGCATTGCCTTTTCTATAGTAAATTTTTCAAAAAATAATTTTATACTGTCGCAAATTTTAAATACGCCAGGGATTGCCTTTTCTATAGTAAATTTTTCAAAAATTTATTTTATACTGTCGCAAATTTTAAATACGCCAGGGATTGCCTTTTCTGTAGTAAATTTTTCAAAAAATAATTTTATACTGTCGCAAATTTTAAATACGCCAGGGATTGTCTTTTCTATAGTATATGACTCAAAAAATAATTTTTTGGTGTCGCAAATTTTAAATACGCCAGGTATTGCCTTTTCTATAGTAAATTACTCAAAAAATAATTTTTTACTGTCGCAAATTTTAACTACGCCAGGGATTGCCTTTTCTATAGTAAATTTTTCAAAAATGATTTTTTTTACTGTCCCAAATTTTAAATACGCCAGTGATTGCCTTTTCCATAGTAAATTTTGCAAAAAATAATTTTTTACTGTCGCAAATTTTAAATACGCCAGGGATTGCCTTTTCTATAGTAAATTTTGCAAAAAATAATTTTGTACTGTCGCAAATTTTAAATACGCCAGGGATTGCCTTTTCTATAGTAAAATATTCAAAAAATAATTTTTTACTGTCGCAAATTTTAACTACGCCTGGGGTTGCCTTTTCTATAGTAAATTTTTCAAAAAATAATTTTATTTTGTCGCAAATTTTAAATACGCCAGGGATTGCCTGTTCTATAGTAAATTATTCAAAAAATAATTTTTTGCTGTCGCAAATTTTAATTACGCCAGGGATTGCCATTTCAATAGTAAATTTTGCACATAATAATTTTTTACTGTCGCAAATTTTAAATTCGCCAGGGATTGCCTTTTTTATAGTAAAATATTCAAAAAATAATTTTTTACTGTCGCAAATTTTAACTACGCTAGGGATTGCCTTTTCTCTAGTAAATTTTTCAAAAATAATTTTATACTGTCGCAAATTTTAAATACGCCAGGGATTGCCTGTTCTATAGTAAATTATTCAAAAAATAATTTTTTGCTGTCGCAAATTTTAATTACGCCAGGGGTTCCCTTTTCTATAGAAAATGTTGCAAAAAATAATTTTTTACTGTCGCAAATTTTAACTACGCCAGGGATTGCCTTTTCTATAGTAAATTTTTCAAAAAATTATTTTATACTGCCGCAAATTTTAAATACGCCCTGGGATTGCCTTTTCTGTAGTAAGTTTTTCAAAAAATAATTTTATAATGTCGCAAATTTTAAATACGCCAGGGATTATCTTTTCTATAGTAAATTTTTCAAAAATTAATTTTATACTGTCGCAAATTTTAAATACGCCAAGCATTGTATAGTAAATTTTTCAAAAAATAATTTTATACTGTCGCAAATTTTAAATACGCCAGGGATTGCCTTTTCTATAGTAAATTTTTCAAAAATTTATTTTATACTGTCGCAAATTTTAAATACGCCAGGGATTGCCTTTTCTGTAGTAAATTTTTCAAAAAATAATTTTATACTGTCGCAAATTTTAAATACGCCAGGGATTGCCTTTTCTATAGTATATTACTCAAAAAATAATTTTTTGCTGTCGCAAATTTTAAATACGCCAGGTATTGCCTTTTCTATAGTAAATTACTGAAAAAATAATTTTTTACTGTCGCAAATTTTAACTACGCCAGGGATTGCCTTTTCTATAGTAAATTTTTCAAAAATGAATTTTTTTACTGTCCCAAATTTTAAATACGCCAGTGATTGCCTTTTCCATAGTAAATTTTGCAAAAAATAATTTTTTACTGTCGCAAATTTTAAATACGCCAGGGATTGCCTTTTCTATAGTAAATTTTGCAAAAAATAATTTTATACTGTCACAAATTTTAAATACGCCAGGGATTGCCTTTTCTATAGTAAATTTTGCAAAAAATAATTTTTTAATGTCGAAAATTTTAAATACGCTAGGGATTGCCTTTTCTATAGTAAATTTTTCAAAAATTAATTTTTTACTGTCGCAAATTTTAAATACGCAAGGGATTGCCCTTTCTATAGTAAATTATTCAAAAATTAATTTTTTACTGTCGCAAATTTTAAATACGCAAGGGATTGCCCTTTCTATAGTAAATTATTCAAAAAATAATTTTTTACTGTCGCAAATTTAAAATACGCCAGGGTTTGCCTTTTCTATAGTAAATTTTTCAAAAATTTATTTTATACTGTCGCAAATTTTAAATACGCCAGGGATTGCCTTTTCTGTAGTAAATTTTTCAAAAAATAATTTTATACTGTCGCAAATTTTAAATACGCCAGGGTTTGCCTTTTCTATAGTAAATTTTTCAAAAATTAATTTTTTTACTGTCGCAAATTTTAAATACGCCAGGGATTGCCTTTTCTATAGTAAATTATTCAAAAATTAATTTTTTACTGTACCAAATTTTAATTACGCCAGGGATTGCCTTTTCTATAGTAAATTTTTCAAAAATTAATTTTATACTGTCGCAAATTTTAAATACGCCAGGGATTGCCATTTCTATAGTAAATTTTTCAAAAAATAATTTCATACTGTCGCAAATTTTAAATACGCCAGGGATTGCCTTTCCTATAGTAAATTTTTCAAAAAATTATTTTATACTGTCGCAAATTTTAAATACGTCCGGGGATTGCCTTTTCTGTAGTAAGTTTTTCCAAAAATAATTTTATACTGTCGCAAATTTTAAATACGCCAGGGATTAACTTTTCTATAGTAAATTTTTCAAAAATTAATTTTATACTGTCGCAAATTTTAAATACGCCAAGCATTGCCTTTTCTATAGTAAATATTTCAAAAAATAATTTTATACTGTCGCAAATTTTAAATACGCCAGGGATTGCCTTTTCTATAGTAAATTTTTCAAAAATTTATTTCATACTGTCGCAAATTTTAAATACGCCAGGGATTGCCTTTTCTGTAGTAAATTTTTCAAAAAATAATTTTATACTGTCGCAAATTTTAAATACGCCAGGGATTGTCTTTTCTATAGTATATGACTCAAAAAATAATTTTTTGCTGTCGCAAATTTTAAATACGCCAGGTATTGCCTTTTCTATATTAAATTACTCAAAAAATAATTTTTTACTGTCGCAAATTTTAACTACGCCAGGGATTGCCTTTTCTATAGTAAATTTTTCAAAAATGATTTTTTTTACTGTCCCAAATTTTAAATACGCCAGTGATTGCCTTTTCCATAGTAAATTTTGCAAAAAATAATTTTTTACTGTCGCAAATTTTAAATACGCCAGGGATTGCCTTTTCTATAGTAAATTTTGCAAAAAATAATTTTGTACTGTCGCAAATTTTAAATACGCCAGGGATTGCCTTTTCTATAGTAAAATATTCAAAAAATAATTTTTTACTGTCGCAAATTTTAACTACGCCTGGGGTTGCCTTTTCTATAGTAAATTTTTCAAAAAATAATTTTATTTTGTCGCAAATTTTAAATACGCCAGGGATTGCCTGTTCTATAGTAAATTATTCAAAAAATAATTTTTTGCTTTCGCAAATTTTAATTACGCCAGGGATTGCCATTTCAATAGTAAATTTTGCACATAATAATTTTTTACTGTCGCAAATTTTAAATTCGCCAGGGATTGCCTTTTTTATAGTAAAATATTCAAAAAATAATTTTTTACTGTCGCAAATTTTAACTACGCTAGGGATTGCCTTTTCTCTAGTAAATTTTTCAAAAAATAATTTTATACTGTCGCAAATTTTAAATACGCCAGGGATTGCCTGTTCTATAGTAAATTATTCAAAAAATATTTTTTTGCTGTCGCAAATTTTAATTACGCCAGGGGTTGCCTTTTCTATAGAAAATGTTGCAAAAAATAATTTTTTACTGTCGCAAATTTTAACTACGCCAGGGATTGCCTTTTCTATAGTAAATTTTTCAAAAAATTATTTTATACTGCCGCAAATTTTAAATACGCCCTGGGATTGCCTTTTCTGTAGTAAGTTTTTCAAAAAATAATTTTATAATGTCGCAAATTTTAAATACGCCAGGGATTATCTTTTCTATAGTAAATTTTTCAAAAATTAATTTTATACTGTCGCAAATTTTAAATACGCCAAGCATTGTATAGTAAATTTTTCAAAAAATAATTTTATACTGTCGCAAATTTTAAATACGCCAGGGATTGCCTTTTCTATAGTAAATTTTTCAAAAATTTATTTTATACTGTCGCAAATTTTAAATACGCCAGGGATTGCCTTTTCTGTAGTAAATTGTTCAAAAAATAATTTTATACTGTCGCAAATTTTAAATACGCCAGGGATTGCCTTTTCTATAGTATATTACTCAAAAAATGATTTTTTGCTGTCGCAAATTTTAAATACGCCAGGTATTGCCTTTTCTATAGTAAATTACTGAAAAAATAATTTTTTACTGTCGCAAATTTTAACTACGCCAGGGATTGCCTTTTCTATAGTAAATTTTTCAAAAATGAATTTTTTTACGGTCCCAAATTTTAAATACGCCAGTGATTGCGTTTTCCATAGTAAATTTTGCAAAAAATAATTTTTTACTGTCGCAAATTTTAAATACGCCAGGAATTGCCTTTTCTATAGTAAATTTTGCAAAAAATAATTTTATACTGTCACAAATTTTAAATACGCCAAGGATTGCCTTTTCTATAGTAAATTTTGCAAAAAATAATTTTTTAATGTCGAAAATTTTAAATACGCTAGGGATTGCCTTTTCTATAGTAAATTTTTCAAAAATTAATTTTTTACTGTCGCAAATTTTAAATACGCAAGGGATTGCCCTTTCTATAGTAAATTATTCAAAAATTAATTTTTTACTGTCGCAAATTTTAAATACGCAAGGGATTGCCCTTTCTATAGTAAATTATTCAAAAAATAATTTTTTACTGTCGCAAATTTAAAATACGCCAGGGATTGCCTTACCTATAGTAAATTTTGCAAAAAATTATTTTATACTGTCGCAAATTTTAAATACTCCAGGGATTGCCTTTTCTATAGTAAATTTTACAAAAAATAATTTTATACTGTCACAAATTTTAAATACGCCAGGGATTGCCTTTTCTATAGTAAATTTTGCAAAAAATAGTTTTTTACTGTCGCAAATTTTAACTACGCCAGGGATTGCCTTTTCTATAGTAAAATATTCAAAAAATAATTTTTTACTGTCGCAAATTTTAACTACGCTAGGGATTGCCTTTTCACCAGTAAATTTTTCAAAAAATAATTTTATACTGTCGCAAATTTTAAATACGCCAGGGATTGCCTTTTCTATAGTAAATTATTCAAAAAATAATTTTTTGCTGTCGCAAATTTTAATTACGCCAGGGATTGCCTTTTCTATAGAAAATTTTGCAAAAAATAATTTTTTTACTGTCGCAAATTTTAAATACGCCAGGGATTGCCTTTTTTATAGTAAATTTTTCAAAAATTAATTTTTTACTGTCGCAAATTTTAAATACGCCAGGGATTGCCTTTTCTATAGTAAATTTTTCAAAAATTAATTTTTTACTGTCGCAAATGTTAAATACGAAAGGGATTGCCCTTTCTATAGTAAATTATACAAAAAATAATTTTTTGCTGTCGCAAATTTTAATTACGCCAGGGATTGCCCTTTCTATAGTACATTTTACAAAAAATAATTTTATACTCTCGCAAATTTTTAAATACGCCAGGGATTGCCTTTTCTATAGTAAATTTATCAAAAATTTATTTTATACTGTCGCAAATTTTAAATACGCCAGGGATTGCCTTTTCTATAGTATATTTTGCAAAAAATAATTTTTTACTGTCGCAAATTTTAATTACGCCAGGGTTTGCCTTTTCTATAGTAAATTTTTCAAAAATTTATTTTATACTGTCGCAAATTTTAAATACGCCAGGGATTGCCTTTTCTGTAGTAAATTTTTCAAAAAATAATTTTATACTGTCGCAAATTTTAAATACGCCAGGGTTTGCCTTTTCTATAGTAAATTTTTCAAAAATTAATTTTTTTACTGTCGCAAATTTTAAATACGCCAGGGATTGCCTTTTCTATAGTAAATTATTCAAAAATTAATTTTTTACTGTAACAAATTTTAATTACGCCAGGGATTGCCTTTTCTATAGTAAATTTTTCAAAAATTAATTTTATACTGTCGCAAATTTTAAATACGCCAGGGATTGCCTTTTCTATATTAAATTTTTCAAAAAATAATTTCATACTGTCGCAAATTTTAAATACGCCAGGGATTGCCTTTTCTATAGTAAATTTTTCAAAAAATTATTTTATACTGTCGCAAATTTTAAATACGTCCGGGGATTGCCTTTTCTGTAGTAAGTTTTTCCAAAAATAATTTTATACTGTCGCAAATTTTAAATACGCCAGGGATTATCTTTTCTATAGTAAATTTTTCAAAAATTAATTTTATACTGTCGCAAATTTTAAATACGCCAAGCATTGCCTTTTCTATAGTAAATTTTTCAAAAAATAATTTTATACTGTCGCAAATTTTAAATACGCCAGGGATTGCCTTTTCTATAGTAAATTTTTCAAAAATTTATTTTATACTGTCGCAAATTTTAAACACTCCAGGGATTGCCTTTTCTGTAGTAAATTTTTCAAAAAATAATTTTATACTGTCGCAAATTTTAAATACGCCAGGGATTGTCTTTTCTATAGTATATGACTCAAAAAATAATTTTTTGCTGTCGCAAATTTTAAATACGCCAGGTATTGCCTTTTCTATAGTAAATTACTCAAAAAATAATTTTTTACTGTCGCAAATTTTAACTACGCCAGGGATTGCCTTTTCTATAGTAAATTTTTCAAAAATGATTTTTTTTACTGTCCCAAATTTTAAATACGCCAGTGATTGCCTTTTCCATAGTAAATTTTGCAAAAAATAATTTTTTACTGTCGCAAATTTTAAATACGCCAGGGATTGCCTTTTCTATAGTAAATTTTGCAAAAAATAATTTTGTACTGTCGCAAATTTCAAATACGCCAGGGATTGCCTTTTCTATAGTAAAATATTCAAAAAATAATTTTTTACTGTCGCAAATTTTAACTACGCCTGGGGTTGCCTTTTCTATAGTAAATTTTTCAAAAAATAATTTTATTTTGTCGCAAATTTTAAATACGCCAGGGATTGCCTGTTCTATAGTAAATTATTCAAAAAATAATTTTTTGCTGTCGCAAATTTTAATTACGCCAGGGATTGCCATTTCAATAGTAAATTTTGCACATAATAATTTTTTACTGTCGCAAATTTTAAATTCGCCAGGGATTGCCTTTTTTATAGTAAATTTTTCAAAAATTAATTTTTTACTGCGGCAAATTTTAAATACGCCAGGGATTGCCTTTTCTATAGTAAATTTTTCAAAAATTAATTTTTTACTGTCGCAAATTTTAAATACGCCAGGGATTGCCTTTTCTGTAGTAAATTTTTCAAAAAATAATTTTATACTGTCGCAAATTTTAAATACGCCCGGGGATTGCCTTTTCTGTAGTAAGTTTTTCAAAAAATAATTTTATACTGTCGCAAATTTTAAATACGCCAGGGATTGCCTTTTCTATAGTAAATTTTTCAAAAATTAATTTTATACTCTCGCAAATTTTAAATACGCTAAGCATTGCCTTTTCTATAGCATATTTTTCAAAAAATAATTTTATACTGTCGCAAATTTTAAATACGCCAGGGATTGAATTTTCTATAGTAAATTTTTCAAAAATTTATTTTATACTGTCGCAAATTTTAAATACGCCAGGGATTGCTTTTTCTGTAGTAAATTTTTCAAAAAATAATTTTATACTTTCGCAAATTTTAAATACGCCAGGGATTGCCTTTTCTATACTATATTACTCAAAAAATAATTTTTTGCTGTCGCAAATTTTAAATACGCCAGGTATTGCCTTTTCTATAGTAAATTACTCAAAAAATAATTTTTTACTGTCGCAAATTTTAATTACGCCAGGGATTGCCTTTTCTATAGTAAAATATTCAAAAAATAATTTTTTACTGTCGCAAATTTTAACTACGCCAGGGGTTGCCCTTTCTATAGTAAATTTTTCAAAAAATAATTTTATACTGTCGCAAAATTTAAATACGCCAGGGATTGCCTGTTCTATAGTAAATTATTCAAAAAATAATTTTTTGCTGTCGCAAATTTTAATTCCGCCAGGGATTGCCTTTTCAATAGTAAATTTTGCAATAATAATTTTTTACTGTCGCAAATTTTAAATTCGCCAGGGATTGCCTTTTTTATAGTAAATTTTTCAAAAATTAATTTTTTACTGCCGCAAAATTTAAATACGCCAGGGATTGCCTTTTGTATAGTAAATTTTTCAAAAATTAATTTTTTACTGTCGCAAATTTTAAACACGCAAGGGATTGCCCTTTCTATAGTAAATTATTAAAAAAATAATTTTTTACTGTCGCAAATTTTAAATACGCCAGGGACTGCCTTTTCTATAGTAAATTTTCCAAAAAATAATTTTATACTGTCACAAATTTTAAATACGCCAGGGATTGCCTTTTCTATAGTAAAATTTGCAAAAAATAATTTTTTACTGTCGCAAATTTTAATTACGCCAGGAATTGCCTTTTCTATAGTAAATTGTTCAAAAATTTATTTTATACTATCGCAAATTTTAAATACGCCAGGGATTGTCTTTTCTGTAGTAAATTTTTCAAAAAATAATTTTATACTGTCGCAAATTTTAAATACGCCAGGGATTACCTTTTCTATAGTAAATTTTTAAAAAATTTATTTTATACTGTCGCAAATTTTAAATACGCCAGGGATTGCCTTTCTGTAGTAAATTTTTCAAAAAATAATTTTATACTGTCGCAAATTTTAAATACGCCAGGGATTGCCTTTTCTATAGTATATGACTCAAAAAATAATTTTTTGCTGTCGCAAATTTTAAATACGCCAGGTATTGCCTTTTCTATAGTATATGACTCAAAAAATAATTTTTTGCTGTCGCAAATTTTAAATACGCCAGGTATTGCCTTTTCTATAGTAAATTACTCAAAAAATAATTTTATACTGTCGCAAATTTTAACTACGCCAGGGATTGCCTTTTCTATAGTAAATTTCTCAAAAATGAATTTTTTTACTGTCCCAAATTTTAAATACGCCAGTGATTGCCTTTTCCATAGTAAATTTTGCAAAAAATAATTTTTTACTGTCGCAAGTTTTAACTATGCCAGGGATTGCCTTTTCAATAGTAAATTTTGCACATAATAATTTTTTACTGTCGCAAATTTTAAATTCGCCAGGGATTGCCTTTTTTATAGTAAATTTTTCAAAAATTAATTTTTTACTGCGGCAAATTTTAAATACGCCAGGGATTGCCTTTTCTATAGTAAATTTTTCAAAAATTAATTTTTTACTGTCGCAAATTTTAAATACGCCAGGGATTGCCTTTTCTGTAGTAAATTTTTCAAAAAATAATTTTATACTGTCGCAAATTTTAAATACGTCCGGGGATTGCCTTTTCTGTAGTAAGTTTTTCAAAAAATAATTTTATACTGTCGCAAATTTTAAATACGCCAGGGATTGCATTTTCTATAGTAAATTTGTCAAAAATTAATTTTATACTGTCGCAAATTTTAAATACGCCAAGCATTGCCTTTTCTATAGTAAATTTTTCAAAAAATAATTTTATACTGTCGCAAATTTTAAATACGCCAGGGATTGCCTTTTCTATAGTAAATTTTTCAAAAATTTATTTTATACTGTCGCAAATTTTAAATACGCCAGGGATTGCCTTTTTCTGTAGTAAATTTTTCAAAAAATAATTTTATACTGTCGCAAATTTTAAATAAGCCAGGGATTGCCTTTTCTATACTATATTACTCAAAAAATAATTTTTTGCTGTCGCAAATTTTAAATACGCCAGGTATTGCCTTTTCTATAGTAAATTACTCAAAAAATAATTTTTTACTGTCGCAAATTTTAATTACGCCAGGGATTGCCTTTATAATAGTAAATTTTTCGAAAAATAATTTTATAGTGTCGCAAATTTTAAATACGCCAGGGATTACCTTTTCTATAGTAAATTACTCAAAAAATAATTTTTTGCTATCGAAAAATTTTAATTTCGCCAGGGATTGCCTTTTCTATAGTAAATTTTGCAAAAAATAAATTTTTACTGTCGCAAATTTTAAATACGCCAGGGATTACCTTTTCTATAGTAAATTTTTCAAAAATTAATTTTTTAGTGTCGCAAATTTTAAATACGCCAGGGATTGCCTTTTGTATAGTATATTTTTCAAAAATTAATTTTTTACTGTCGC
This sequence comes from Dioctria linearis, assembly GCA_963930735.1. NCBI lineage: Eukaryota > Metazoa > Arthropoda > Insecta > Diptera > Asilidae > Dioctria > Dioctria linearis. Next base: position 21,676 of record CAWVNZ010001881.1, on the reverse strand, counting down.
AAATTTTAAATACGCCAGGGATTGCCTTTCCTATAGTAAATTATTCAAAAATTAATTTTTTACTGTCGCAAAATTTAAATACGCCAGGGATTGCCTTTTCTATAGAAAATTTTTCAAAAAATAATTTTATACGGTCGCAAATTTTAAATACGCCAGGGATTACCTTTTCTATAGTAAATTTTTAAAAAAATTATTTTATACTGTCGCAAATTTTAAATACGCCAGGGATTCTTTTCTGTAGTAAATTTTTCAAAAAATAATTTTATACTGTCGCAAATTGTAAATTCGCCAGGGATTGCCTTTTCTATAGTAAATTTTTCAAAAATGAATTTTTTTACTGTCGCAAATTTTAAATACGCCAGTGATTGCCTTTTCCATAGTAAATTTTGCAAAAAATAATTTTTTACTGTCGCAAATTTTAAATACGCCAGGGGTTGCCTTTCTATAGTAAATTTTGCAAAAAATAATTTTGTACTGTCGCAAATTTTAAATACGCCAGGGATTGCCTTTTCTATAGTAAAATATTCAAAAAATAATTTTTTACTGTCGCAAATTTTAACTACGCCAGGGGTTGCCCTTTCTATAGTAAATTTTTCAAAAAATAATTTTATACTGTCGCAAATTTTAAATAAGCCAGGGATTGCCTGTTCTATAGTAAATTATTCAAAAAATAATTTTTTGCTGTCGCAAATTTTAATTACGTCAGGGATTGCCTTTTCAATAGTAAATTTTGCAATAATAATTTTTTACTGTCGCAAATTTTAAATTCGCCAGGGATTGCCTTTTTTATAGTAAATTTTTCAAAAATTAATTTTTTACTGCCGCAAATTTTAAATACGCCAGGGATTGCCTTTTCTATAGTAAATTTTTCAAAAATTAATTTTATACTGTCGCTAATTTTAAATACGCCAAGCATTGCCTTTTCTATAGTAAATTTTTCAAAAAATAATTTTATACTGTAGCAAATTTTAAATACGCCAGGGATTGCCTTTTCTATAGTAAATTTTTCAAAAATTTATTTTATACTGTCGCAAATTTTAAATACGCCAGGGATTGCCTTTTCTGTAGTAAATTTTTCAAAAAATAATTTTATACTGTCGCAAATTTTAAAAACGCCAGGGATTGCCTTTTCTATAGTATATTACTCAAAAAATAATTTTTTGCTGTCGCAAATTTTAAATACGCCAGGTATTGCCTTTTCTATAGTAAATTACTCAAGAAATAATTTTTTACTGTCGCAAATTTTAATTACGCCAGGGATTGCCTTTTCTATAGTAAATTTTGCAAAAAATAATTTTATAGTGTCGCAAATTTTAAATACGCCAGGGATTACCTTTTCTATAGTAAATACTCAAAAAATAATTTTTTGCTATCGCAAATTTTAATTACGCCAGGGATTGCCTGTTCTATAGTAAATTTTGCAAAAAATAAATTTTTACTGTCGCAAATTTTAAATACGCCAGGGATTGCCTTTTCTATAGTAAATTTTTCAAAAATTAATTTTTTAGTGTCGCAAATTTTAAATACGCCAGGGATTGCCTTTTGTATAGTAAATTTTTCAAAAATTAATTTTTTACTGTCGCAAATTTTAAATACGCCAGGGATTGCCTTTTCTATAGTAAATTATTCAAAAATAATTTTATACTTTCGCAAATTTTAAATACGCCAGGGATTACCTTTTCTCTAGTAAATTTTTCAAAAATTTATTTTATACTGTCCCAAATTTTAAATACGCCAGGAATTGCCTTTTCTATAGCAAATTTTTCAAAAAATTATTTTATACTGTCGCAAATTTTAAATACGCCAGGGATTGCCTTTTCTGTAGTAAATTTTCAAAAAATAATTTTATACTGGCGCAAATTTTAAATACGCCAGGGATTGCCTTCTCTATAGTAAATTTTTCAAAAATTCATTTTATACAGTCGCAAATTTTAAATACGCCAGGGATTGCCTTTTCTGTAGTAAATTTTTCAGAAAATAATTTTATAATGTCGCAAATTGTAAATTCGCCAGGGATTGCCTTTTCTATAGTAAATTTTTCAAAAATGAATTTTTTTACTGTCGCAAATTTTAAATACGCCAGTGATTGCCTTTTCCATAGTAAATTTTGCAAAAAATAATTTTTTACTGTCGCAAATTTTAAATACGCCAGGGATTGCCTTTCTATAGTAAATTTTGCAAAAAATAATTTTGTACTGTCGCAAATTTTAAATACGCCAGGGATTGCCTTTCCTATAGTAAGATATTCAAAAAATAATTTTTTACTGTCGCAAATTTTAACTACGCCAGGGGTTGCCTTTTGTATAGTAAATTCTTCAAAAAAATAATTTTATACTGTCGCAAATTTTAAATACGCCAGGGATTGCCTGTTCTATAGTAAATTATTCAAAAAATAATTTTTTGCTGTCGCACATTTTAATTACGCCAGGGATTGCCTTTTCAATAGTAAATTTTGCACATAATAATTTTTTACTGTCGAAATTTTTAAATTTGCCAGGGGTTGCCTTTTTTATAGTAAATATTTCAAAAATTAATTTTTTACTGCCGCAAATTTTAAATACGCCAGGGATTGCCTTTTCTATAGTAAATTTTTCAAAAATTAATTTTTTACTGTCGCAAATTTTAAATACGCAAGGGATTGCCCTTTCTATAGTAAATTATTCAAAAAATAATTTTTTACTGTCGCAAATTTTAAATACGCCAGGGACTGCCTTTTCTATAGTAAATTTTGCAAAAAAATAATTTTATACTGTCACAAATTTTAAATACGCCAGGGATTGCCTTTTCTATAGTAAAATTTGCAAAAAATAATTTTTTACTGTCGCAAATTTTAATTACGCCTGGAATTGCCTTTTCTATAGTAAATTTTTCAAAAATTTATTTTATACTCTCGCAAATTTTAAATACGCCAGGGATTGCCTTTTCTGTAGTAAATTTTTCAAAAAATAATTTTATACTGTCGCAAATTTTAAATACGCCCGGGGATTGCCTTTTCTGTAGTAAGTTTTTCAAAAAATAATTTTATACTGTCGCAAATTTTAAATACGCCAGGGATTGCCTTTTCTATAGTAAATTTTTCAAAAATTAATTTTATACTGTCGCAAATTTTAAATACGCCAGGGATTGCCTTTTCTATAGTAAATTTTTCAAAAATTTATTTTATACTGTCGCAAATTTTAAATACGCCAGGGATTGACTTTTCTGTAGTAAATTTTTCAAAAAATAATTTTATACTGTCGCAAATTTTAAATACGCCAGGGATTGCCTTTTCTATAGTATATTACTCAAAAAATAATTTTTTGCTGCCGCAAATTTTAAATACGCCAGGTATTGCCTTTTCTATAGTAAATTACTAAAAAAATAATTTTTTACTGTAGCAAATTTTAATTACGCCAGTGATTGCCTTTTCTATAGTAAATTTTTCAAAAATTTATTTTATACTGTCGCAAATTTTAAATACGCCAGGGATTGACTTTTCTGTAGTAAATTTTTCAAAAAATAATTTTATACTGTCGCAAATTTTAAATACCCCTGGGGATTGCCTTTTCTGTAGTAAGTTTGTCAAAAAATAATTTTATACTGTCGCAAATTTTAAATACGCAAGGGGTTGCCCTTTCTATAGTAAATCATTCAAAAAATTATTTTATACTGTCGCAAATTGTAAATACTCCAGGGACTGCCTTTTCTGTAGTAAATTTTTCAAAAATTCATTTTATACAGTCGCAAATTTTAAATACGCCAGGGATTGCCTTTTCTGTAGTAAATTTTTCAGAAAATAATTTTATACTGTCGCAAATTGTAAATTCGCCAGGGATTGCCTTTCGCCAGGGATTGCCTTTTCTATAGTAAATTTTTCAAAAATGAATTTTTTTACTGTCGCAAATTTTAAATACGCCAGTGATTGCCTTTTCCATAGTAAATTTTGCAAAAAATAATTTTTTACTGTCGCAAATTTTAAATACGCCAGGGATTGCCTTTCTATAGTAAATTTTGCAAAAAATAATTTTGTACTGTCGCAAATTTTAAATACGCCAGGAATTGCCTTTTCTATAGTAAGATATTCAAAAAATAATTTTTTACTGTCGCAAATTTTAACTACGCCAGGGGTTACCTTTTGTATAGTAAATTCTTCAAAAAAATAATTTTATACTGTCGCAAATTTTAAATACGCCAGGGATTGCCTGTTCTATAGTAAATTATTCAAAAAATAATTTTTTGCTGTCGCACATTTTAATTACGCCAGGGATTGCCTTTTCAATAGTAAATTTTGCACATAATAATTTTTTACTGTCGAAATTTTTAAATTTGCCAGGGGTTGCCTTTTTTATAGTAAATATTTCAAAAATTAATTTTTTACTGCCGCAAATTTTAAATACGCCAGGGATTGCCTTTTCTATAGTAAATTTTTCAAAAATTAATTTTTTACTGTCGCAAATTTTAAATACGCAACGGATTGCCCTTTCTATAGTAAATTATTCAAAAAAATAATTTTTTACTGTCGCAAATTTTAAATACGCCAGGGACTGCCTTTTCTATAGTAAATTTTGCAAAAAAATAATTTTATACTGTCACAAATTTTAAATACGCCAGGGATTGCCTTTTCTATAGTAAAATTTGCAAAAAATAATTTTTTACTGTCGCAAATTTTAATTACGCCAGGAATTGCCTTTTCTATAGTAAATTTTTCAAAAATTTATTTTATACTCTCGCAAATTTTAAATACGCCAGGGATTGCCTTTTCTGTAGTAAATTTTTCAAAAAATAATTTTATACTGTCGCAAATTTTAAATACGCCCGGGGATTGCCTTTTCTGTAGTAAGTTTTTCAAAAAATAATTTTATACTGTCGCAAATTTTAAATACGCCAGGGATTGCCTTTTCTATAGTAAATTTTTCAAAAATTAATTTTATACTGTCGCAAATTTTAAATACGCCAGGGATTGCCTTTTCTATAGTAAATTTTTCAAAAATTTATTTTATACTGTCGCAAATTTTTAAATACGCCAGGGATTGACTTTTCTGTAGTAAATTTTTCAAAAAATAATTTTATACTGTCGCAAATTTTAAATACGCCAGGGATTGCCTTTTCTATAGTATATTACTCAAAAAATAATTTTTTGCTGCCGCAAATTTTAAATACGCCAGGTATTGCCTTTTCTATAGTAAATTACTAAAAAAATAATTTTTTACTGTAGCAAATTTTAATTACGCCAGGGATTGCCTTTTCTATAGTAAATTTTTCAAAAAATAATTTTATAGTGTCGCAAATTTTAAATACGCCAGGGATTGCCTGTTCTATAGTAAATTATTCAAAAAATAATTTTTTGCTGTCGGCAAATTTTAATTACGCCAGGGATTGCCTTTTCAATAGTAAATTTTGCAATAATAATTTTTTACTGTCGCAAATTTTAAATTCGCCAGGCATTGCCTTTTTTATAGTAAATTTTTCAAAAATTAATTTTTTACTGCCGCAAATTTTAAATACGCCAGGGATTGCCTTTTCTATAGTAAATTTTTCAAAAATTAATTTTTTACTGTCGCAAATTTTAAATACGCAAGGGGTTGCCCTTTCTATAGTAAATCATTCAAAAAATAATTTTTTACTGTCGCAAATTTTAAATACGCCAGGGACTGCCTTTTCTATAGTAAATTTTCCAAAAAATAATTTTATACTGTCACAAATTTTAAATACGCCAGGGATTGCCTTTTCTATAGTAAAATTTGCAAAAAATAATTTTTTACTGTCGCAAATTTTAATTACGCCAGGAATTGCCTTTTCTATAGTAAATTGTTCAAAAATTTATTTTATACTGTCGCAAATTTAAAATTCGCCAGGGATTGTCTTTTCTGTAGTAAATTTTTCAAAAAATAATTTTATACTGTCGCAAATTTTAAATACCCCTGGGGATTGCCTTTTCTGTAGTAAGTTTGTCAAAAAATAATTTTATACTGTCGCAAATTTTAAATACGCCAGGGATTGCCTTTTCTATAGTAAATTTTTCAAAAATTTATTTTATACTGTCGCTAATTTTAAATACGCCAAGCATTGCCTTTTCTATAGTAAATTTTTCAAAAAATAATTTTATACTGTCGCAAATTATAAATACGCCAGGGATTGCCTTTTCTATAGTAAATTTTTCAAAAATTTATTTTATACTGTCGCAAATTTTAAATACGCCAGGGATTGCCTTTTCTGTAGTAAATTTTTCAAAAAATAATTTTATACTGTCGCAAATTTTAAAAACGCCAGGGATTGCCTTTTCTATAGTGTATTACTCAAAAAATAATTTTTTGCTGTCGCAAATTTTAAATACGCCAGGTATTGCCTTTTCTATAGTAAATTACTCAAAAAATAATTTTTTACTGTCGCAAATTTTAATTACGCCAGGGATTGCCTTTTCTATAGTAAATTTTTCAAAAAATAATTTTATAGCGTCGCAAATTTTAAATACGCCAGGGATTACCTTTTCTATAGTAAATACTCAAAAAATAATTTTTTGCTATCGCAAATTTTAATTACGCCAGGGATTGCCTTTTCTATAGTAAATTTTGCAAAAAATAAATTTTTACTGTCGCAAATTTTAAATACGCCAGGGATTGCCTTTTCTATAGTAAATTTTTCAAAAATTAATTTTTTAGTGTCGCAAATTTTAAATACGCCAGGGATTGCCTTTTGTATAGTAAATTTTTCAAAAATTAATTTTTTACTGTCGCAAATTTTAAATACGCCAGGGATTGCCTTTTCTATAGTAAATTATTCAAAAATAATTTTATACTTTCGCAAATTTTAAATACGCCTTTTCTCTAGTAAATTTTTCAAAAATTTATTTTATACTGTCCCAAATTTTAAATACGCCAGGAATTGCCTTTTCTATAGTAAATTTTTCAAAAAATTATTTTATACTGTCGCAAATTTTAAATACGCCAGGGATTGCCTTTTCTGTAGTAAATTTTTCAAAAAATAATTTTATACTGGCGCAAATTTTAAATACGCCAGGAATTGCCTTTTCTATAGTAAATTTTTCAAAAAATTATTTTATACTGTCGCAAATTTTAATACGCCAGGGATTGCCTTTTCTGTAGTAAATTTTGCAAAAAATAATTTTTTACTGTCGCAAATTTTAAACACGCAGGGATTGCCTTTTCTATAATAAATTTTTCAAAAATTAATTTTTTACTGTCGCAAATTTTAAATACGCAAGGGATTGCCCTTTCTATAGTAAATTATTCAAAAAATAATTTTTTACTGTCGCAAATTTTAAATACGCCAGGGACTGCCTTTTCTATAGTAAATTTTGCAAAAAAATAATTTTATACTGTCACAAATTTTAAATACGCCAGGATTGCCTTTTCTATAGTAAAATTTGCAAAAAATAATTTTTTCCTGTCGCAAATTTTAATTACGCCAGAATTGCCTTTTCTATAGTAAATTTTTCAAAAATTTATTTTATACTGTCGCAAATTTTAAATAGGCCAGGGATTGCCTTTTCTGTAGTAAATTTTTCAAAAAATAATTTTATACTGTCGCAAATTTTAAATACGCCCGGGGATTGCCTTTTCTGTAGTAAGTTTTTCAAAAAATAATTTTATACTGTCGCAAATTTTAAATACGCCAGGGATTGCCTTTTCTGTAGTAAATTTTTCAAAAAATAATTTTATACTGTCGCAAATTTTAAATACGCCAGGTCGCCTTTTCTATAGTATATTACTCAAAAAAAAATTTTTTGCTGCCGCAAATTTTAAATACGCCAGGTATTGCCTTTTCTATAGTAAATTACTCAAAAAATAATTTTTTACTGTAGCAAATTTTAATTACGCCAGGGATTGCCTTTTCTATAGTAAATTTTTCAAAAAATAATTTTTATAGTGTCGCAAATTTTAAATACGCCAGGGATTGCCTTTTCTATAGTAAAATATTCAAAAAATAATTTTTTACTGTCGCAAATTTTAAATACACCAGGGATTGCCTTTTCTATATTATATTACTCAAAAAATAATTTTTTGCTGCCGCAAATTTTAAATACGCCAGGTATTGCCTTTTCTATAGTAAATTACTCAAAAAATAATTTTTTACTGTAGCAAATTTTAATTACGCCAGGGATTGCCTTTTCTATAGTAAATTTTTCAAAAAATAATTTTATAGTGTCGCAAATTTTAAATACGCCAGGGATTGCCTTTTGTATAGTAAATTTTTCAAAAATTAATTTTTTACTGTCGCAAATTTTAAATACGCCAGGGACTGCCTTTTCTATAGTAAATTTTGCAAAAATAATTTTGTACTGTCGCAAATTTTAAATACGCCAGGGATTGCCTTTTCTATAGTAAAATATTCAAAAAATAATTTTTTACTGTCGCAAATTTTAACTACGCCTGGGGGTTGCCTTTTCTATAGTAAATTTTTCAAAAAATAATTTTATTTTGTCGCAAATTTTAAATACGCCAGGATTGCCTGTTCTATAGTAAATTATTCAAAAAATAATTTTTTGCTGTCGCAAATTTTAATTACGCCAGGGATTGCCATTTCAATAGTAAATTTTGCACATAATAATTTTTTACTGTCGCAAATTTTAAATTCGCCAGGGATTGCCTTTTTTATAGTAAATTTTTCAAAAATTAATTTTTTACTGCGGAAAATTTTAAATACGCCAGGGATTGCCTTTTCTATAGTAAATTTTTCAAAAATAATTTTATAGTGTCGCAAATTTTAAATACGCAGGGATTTCCTTTTGTATAGTAAATTTTTCAAAAATTAATTTTATACTGTCGCAAATTTTAAATACGCCAGGGACTGCCTTTTCTATAGTAAAATTTGCAAAAAATAATTTTTTACTGTCGCAAATTTTAACTACGCCAAGAATTGCCTTTTCTATAGTAAATTTTTCAAAAATTTATTTTATACTCTCGCAAATTTTAAATACGCCAGGGATTGCCTTTTCTGTAGTAAATTTTTCAAAAAATAATTTTATACTGTCGCAAATTTTAAATACGCCCGGGGATTGCCTTTTCTGTAGTAAGTTTTTCAAAAAATAATTTTATACTGTCGCAAATTTTAAATACGCCAGGGATTGCCTTTTCTATAGTAAATTTTTCAAAAATTAATTTTATACTGTCGCAAATTTTAAATACGCCAGGGATTGCCTTTTCTATAGTAAATCTTTCAAAAATTTATTTTATACTGTCGCAAATTTTAAATACGCCAGGGATTGACTTTTCTGTAGTAAATTTTTCAAAAAATAATTTTATACTGTCGCAAATTTTAAATACGCCAGGGATTGCCTTTTCTATAGTATATTACTCAAAAAATAATTTTTTGCTGCCGCAAATTTTAAATACGCCAGGTATTGCCTTTTCTATAGTAAATTACTAAAAAAATAATTTTTTACTGTAGCAAATTTTAATTACGCCAGGGATTGCCTTTTCTATAGTAAATTTTTCAAAAAATAATTTTATAGTGTCGCAAATTTTAAATACGCCAGGGATTGCCTGTTCTATAGTAAATTATTCAAAAAATAATTTTTTGCTGTCGCAAATTTTAATTACGCCAGGGATTGCCTTTTCAATAGTAAATTTTGCAATAATAATTTTTTACTGTCGCAAATTTTAAATTCGCCAGGCATTGCCTTTTTTATAGTAAATTTTTCAAAAATTAATTTTTTACTGCCGCAAATTTTAAATACGCCAGGGATTGCCTTTTCTATAGTAAATTTTTCAAAATTAATTTTTTACTGTCGCAAATTTTAAATACGCAAGGGATTGCCCTTTCTATAGTAAATCATTCAAAAAATATTTTTTTACTGTCGCAAATTTTAAATACGCCAGGGACTGCCTTTTCTATAGTAAATTTTCCAAAAAATAATTTTATACTGTCACAAATTTTAAATACGCCAGGGATTGCCTTTTCTATTGTAAAATTTGCAAAAAATAATTTTTTACTGTCGCAAATTTTAATTACGCCAGGAATTGCCTTTTCTATAGTAAATTGTTCAAAAATTTATTTTATACTGTCGCAAATTTAAAATTCGCCAGGGATTGTCTTTTCTGTAGTAAATTTTTCAAAAAATAATTTTATACTGTCGCAAATTTTAAATACCCCTGGGGATTGCCTTTTCTGTAGTAAGTTTGTCAAAAAATAATTTTATACTGTCGCAAATTTTAAATACGCCAGGGATTGCCTTTTCTATAGTAAATTTTTCAAAAATTTATTTTATACTGTCGCTAATTTTAAATACGCCAAGCATTGCCTTTTCTATAGTAAATTTTTCAAAAAATAATTTTATACTGTCGCAAATTATAAATACGCCAGGGATTGCCTTTTCTATAGTAAATTTTTCAAAAATTTATTTTATACTGTCGCAAATTTTAAATACGCCAGGGATGGCCTTTTCTGTAGTAAATTTTTCAAAAAATAATTTTATACTGTCGCAAATTTTAAAAACGCCAGGGATTGCCTTTTCTATAGTGTATTACTCAAAAAATAATTTTTTGCTGTCGCAAATTTTAAATACGCCAGGTATTGCCTTTTCTATAGTAAATTACTCAAAAAATAATTTTTTACTGTCGCAAATTTTAATTACGCAAGGGATTGCCTTTTCTATAGTAAATTTTTCAAAAAATAATTTTATAGCGTCGCAAATTTTAAATACGCCAGGGATTACCTTTTCTATAGTAAATACTCAAAAAATAATTTTTTGCTATCGCAAATTTTAATTACGCCAGGGATTGCCTTTTCTATAGTAAATTTTGCAAAAAATAAATTTTTACTGTCGCAAATTTTAAATACGCCAGGGATTGCCTTTTCTATAGTAAATTTTTCAAAAATTAATTTTTTAGTGTCGCAAATTTTAAATACGCCAGGGATTGCCTTTTGTATAGTAAATTTTTCAAAAATTAATTTTTTACTGTCGCAAATTTTAAATACGCCAGGGATTGCCTTTTCTATAGTAAATTATTCAAAAATAATTTTATACTTTCGCAAATTTTAAATACGCCAGGGATTCCCTTTTCTCTAGTAAATTTTTCAAAAATTTATTTTATACTGTCCCAAATTTTAAATACGCCAGGAATTGCCTTTTCTATAGTAAATTTTTCAAAGAATTATTTTATACTGTCGCAAATTTTAAATACGCCAGGGATTGCCTTTTCTGTAGTAAATTTTTCAAAAAATAATTTTATACTGGCGCAAATTTTAAATACGCCAGGAATTGCCTTTTCTATAGTAAATTTTTCAAAAAATTATTTTATACTGTCGCAAATTTTAAATACGCCAGGGATTGCCTTTTCTGTAGTAAATTTTGCAAAAAATAATTTTTTACTGTCGCAAATTTTAAACACGCCAGGGATTGCCTTTTCTATAATAAATTTTTCAAAAATTAATTTTTTACTGTCGCAAATTTTAAATACGCAAGGGATTGCTCTTTCTATAGTAAATTATTCAAAAAATAATTTTTTACTGTCGCAAATTTTAAATACGCCAGGGACTGCCTTTTCTATAGTAAATTTTGCAAAAAAATAATTTTATACTGTCACAAATTTTAAATACGCCAGGGATTGCCTTTTCTATAGTAAAATTTGCAAAAAATAATTTTTTCCTGTCGCAAATTTTAATTACGCCAGGAATTGCCTTTTCTATAGTAAATTTTTCAAAAATTTATTTTATACTGTCGCAAATTTTAAATAGGCCAGGGATTGCCTTTTCTGTAGTAAATTTTTCAAAAAATAATTTTATACTGTCGCAAATTTTAAATACGCCCGGGGATTGCCATTTCTGTAGTAAGTTTTTCAAAAAATAATTTTATACTGTCGCAAATTTTAAATACGCCAGGGATTGCTTTTTCTGTAGTAAATTTTTCAAAAAATAATTTTATACTGTCGCAAATTTTAAATACGCCAGGTCGCCTTTTCTATAGTATATTACTCAAAAAATAATTTTTTGCTGCCGCAAATTTTAAATACGCCAGGTATTGCCTTTTTTATAGTAAATTACTCAAAAAATAATTTTTTCCTGTAGCAAATTTTAATTACTCCAGGGATTGGCTTTTCTATAGTAAATTTTTCAAAAAATAATTTTATAGTGTCGCAAATTTTAAATACGCCAGGGATTGCCTTTTCTATAGTAAAATATTCAAAAAATAATTTTTTACTGTCGCAAATTTTAAATACACCAGGGATTGCCTTTTCTATAGTATATTACTCAAAAAATAATTTTTTGCTGCCGCAAATTTTAAATACGCCAGGTATTGCCTTTTCTATAGTAAATTACTCAAAAAATAATTTTTTACTGTAGCAAATTTTAATTACGCCAGGGATTGCCTTTTCTATAGTAAATTTTTCAAAAAATAATTTTATAGTGTCGCAAATTTTAAATACGCCAGGGATTGCCTTTTGTATAGTAAATTTTTCAAAAATTAATTTTTTACTGTCGCAAATTTTAAATACGCCAGGGACTGCCTTTTCTATAGTAAATTTTGCAAAAAATAATTTTGTACTGTCGCAAATTTTAAATACGCCAGGGATTGCCTTTTCTATAGTAAAATATTCAAAAAATAATTTTTTACTGTCGCAAATTTTAACTACGCCTGGGGTTGCCTTTTCTATAGTAGATTTTTCAAAAAATAATTTTATTTTGTCGCAAATTTTAAATACGCCAGGGATTGCCTGTTCTATAGTAAATTATTCAAAAAATAATTTTTTGCTGTCGCAAATTTTAATTACGCCAGGGATTGCCATTTCAATAGTAAATTTTGCACATAATAATTTTTTACTGTCGCAAATTTTAAATTCGCCAGGGATTGCCTTTTTTATAGTAAATTTTTCAAAAATTAATTTTTTACTGCGGAAAATTTTAAATACGCCAGGGATTGCCTTTTCTATAGTAAATTTTTCAAAAATTAATTTTTTACTGTCGCAAATTTTAAATACGCCAGGGATTGCCTTTTCTGTAGTAAATTTTTCAAAAAATAATTTTATACTGTCGCAAATTTTAAATACGCCCGGGAATTGCCTTTTCTGTAGTAAGTTTTTCAAAAAATAATTTTATACTGTCGCAAATTTTAAATACGCCAGGGATTGCCTTTTTCTATAGTAAATTTTTCAAAAATTAATTTTATACTGTCGCAAATTTTAAATACGCTAAGCATTGCCTTTTCTATAGCAAATTTTTCAAAAAATAATTTTATACTGTCGCAAATTTTAAATACGCCAGGGATTGAATTTTCTATAGTAAATTTTTCAAAAATTTATTTTATACTGTCGCAAATTTTAAATACGCCAGGGATTGCCTTTTTCTGTAGTAAATTTTTCAAAAAATAATTTTATACTGTCGCAAATTTTAAATACGCCAGGGATTGCCTTTTCTATACTATATTACTCAAAAAATAATTTTTTGCTGTCGCAAATTTTAAATACGCCAGGGATTGCCTGTTCTATAGTAAATTATTCAAAAAATAATTTTTTGCTGTCGCAAATTTTAATTACGCCAGGGATTGCCTTTTCAATAGTAAATTTTGCAATAATAATTTTTTACTGTCGCAAATTTTAAATTCGGCAGGGATTGCCTTTTTTATAGTAAATTTTTCAAAAATTAATATTTTACTGCCGCAAATTTTAAATACGCCAGGGATTGCCTTTTGTATAGTAAATTTTTCAAAAATTAATTTTTTACTGTCGCAAATTTTAAATACGCAAGGGATTGCCCTTTCTATAGTAAATTATTCAAAAAATAATTTTTTACTGTCGCAAATTTTAAATACGCCAGGGACTGCCTTTTCTATAGTAAATTTTCCAAAAAATAATTTTATACTGTCACAAATTTTAAATACGCCAGGGATTGCCTTTTCTATAGTAAAATTTGCAAAAAATAATTTTTTACTGTCGCAAATTTTAATTACGCCAGGAATTGCCTTTTCTATAGTAAATTGTTCAAAAATTTATTTTATACTATCGCAAATTTTAAATACGCCAGGGATTGTCTTTTCTGTAGTAAATTTTTCAAAAAATAATTTTATACTGTCGCAAATTTTAAATACGCCAGGGATTGCCTTTTCTATAGTAAATTTTTCAAAAATTTATTTTATACTGTCGCAAATTTTAAATACGCCAGGGATTGCCTTTCTGTAGTAAATTTTTCAAAAATAATTTTATACTGTCGCAAATTTTAAATACGCCAGGGATTGCCTTTTCTATAGTATATGACTCAAAAAATAATTTTTTGCTGTCGCAAATTTTAAATACGCCAGGTATTGCCTTTTCTATAGTATATGACTCAAAAAATAATTTTTTGCTGTCGCAAATTTTAAATACGCCAGGTATTGCCTTTTCTATAGTAAATTACTCAAAAAATAATTTTATACTGTCGCAAATTTTAACTACGCCAGGGATTGCCTTTTCTATAGTAAATTTCTCAAAAATGAATTTTTTTACTGTCCCAAATTTTAAATACGCCAGTGATTGCCTTTTCCATAGTAAATTTTGCAAAAAATAATTTTTTACTGTCGCAAGTTTTAACTATGCCAGGGATTGCCTTTTCAATAGTAAATTTTGCACATAATAATTTTTTACTGTCGCAAATTTTAAATTCGCCAGGGATTGCCTTTTTTATAGTAAATTTTTCAAAAATTAATTTTTTACTGCGGCAAATTTTAAATACGCCAGGGCTTGCCTTTTTCTATAGTAAATTTTTCAAAAATTAATTTTTTACTGTCGCAATTTTAAATACGCCAGGGATTGCCTTTTCTGTAGTCAATTTTTCAAAAAATAATTTTATACTGTCGCAAATTTTAAATACGCCCGGGGATTGCCTTTTCTGTAGTAAGTTTTTCAAAAAATAATTTTATACTGTCGCAAATTTTAAATACGCCAGGGATTGCATTTTCTATAGTAAATTTTTCAAAAATTAATTTTATACTGTCGCAAATTTTAAATACGCCAAGCATTGCCTTTTCTTTAGTAAATTTTTCAAAAATAATTTTATACTTTCGCAAATTTTAAATACGCCAGGGATTGCCTTTTCTATAGTAAATTTTTCAAAAATTTATTTTATACTGTCGCAAATTTTAAATACGCCAGGGATTGCCTTTTTCTGTAGTAAATTTTTCAAAAAATAATTTTATACTGTCGCAAATTTTAAATACGCCAGGGATTGCCTTTTCTATACTATATTACTCAAAAAATAATTTTTTGCTGTCGCAAATTTTAAATACGCCAGGTATTGCCTTTTCTATAGTAAATTACTCAAAAATAATTTTTTTACTGTCGCAAATTTTAATTACGACAGGGATTGCCTTTTCTATAGTAAATTTTTCGAAAAATAATTTTATAGTGTCGCAAATTTTAAATACGCCAGGGATTACCTTTTCTATAGTAAATTACTCAAAAAATAATTTTTTGCTATCGAAAAATTTTAATTACGCCAGGGATTGCCTTTTCTATAGTAAATTTTGCAAAAAATAAATTTTTACTGTCGCAAATTTTAAATACGCCAGGGATTACCTTTTCTATAGTAAATTTTTCAAAAATTAATTTTTTAGTGTCGCAAATTTTAAATACGCCAGGGATTGCCTTTTGTATAGTATATTTTTCAAAAATTAATTTTTTACTGTCGCAAATTTTAAATACGCCAGGGATTGCCTTTTCTACAGTAAATTATTCAAAAATTAATTTTTTACTGTCGCAAAATTTAAATACGCCAGGGATTGCCTTTTCTATAGAAAATTTTTCAAAAATAATTTTATACGGTCGCAAATTTTAAATACGCCAGGGATTACCTTTTCTATAGTAAATTTTTAAAAAATTTATTTTATACTGTCGCAAATTTTAAATACGCCAGGGATTCTTTTCTGTAGTAAATTTTTCAAAAAATAATTTTATACTGTCGCAAATTGTAAATTCGCCAGGGATTGCCTTTTCTATAGTAAATTTTTCAAAAATGAATTTTTTTACTGTCGCAAATTTTAAATACGCCAGTGATTGCCTTTTCCATAGTAAATTTTGCAAAAAATAATTTTTTACTGTCGCAAATTTTAAATACGCCAGGGATTGCCTTTCTATAGTAAATTTTGCAAAAAATAATTTTGTACTGTCGCAAATTTTAAATACGCCAGGGATTGCCTTTTCTATAGTAAAATATTCAAAAAACAATTTTTTACTGTCGCAAATTTTAACTACGCCAGGGGTTACCCTTTCTATAGTAAATTTTTCAAAAAATAATTTTATACTGTCGCAAATTTTAAATACGCCAGGGATTGCCTGTTCTATAGTAAATTATTCAAAAAATAATTTTTTGCTGTCGCAAATTTTAATTACGTCAGGGATTGCCTTTTCAATAGTAAATTTTGCAATAATAATTTTTTACTGTCGCAAATTTTAAATTCGCCAGGGATTCCCTTTTTTATAGTAAATTTTTCAAAAATTAATTTTTTACTGCCGCAAATTTTAAATACGCCAGGGATTGCCTTTTCTATAGTAAATTTTTCAAAAATTAATTTTATACTGTCGCTAATTTTAAATACGCCAAGCATTGCCTTTTCTATAGTAAATTTTTCAAAAAATAATTTTATACTGTCGCAAATTTTAAATGCGCCAGGGATTGCCTTTTCTATAGTAAATTTTTCAAAAATTTATTTTATACTGTCGCAAATTTTAAATACGCCAGGGATTGCCTTTTCTGTAGTAAATTTTTCAAAAAATAATTTTATACTGTCGCAAATTTTAAAAACGCCAGGGATTGCCTTTTCTATAGTATATTACTCAAAAAATAATTTTTTGCTGTCGCAAATTTTAAATACGCCAGGTATTGCCTTTTCTATAGTAAATTACTCAAAAAATAATTTTTTTACTGTCGCAAATTTTAATTACGCCAGGATTGCTTTTCTATAGTAAATTTTTCAAAAAATAATTTTATAGCGTCGCAAATTTTAAATACGCCAGGGATTACCTTTTCTATAGTAAATACTCAAAAAATAATTTTTTGCTATCGCAAATTTTAATTACGCCAGGGATTGCCTTTTCTATAGTAAATTTTGCAAAAAATAAATTTTTACTGTCGCAAATTTTAAATACGCCAGGATTGCCTTTTCTATAGTAAATTTTTCAAAAATTAATTTTTTTAGTGTCGCAAATTTTAAATACGCCAGGGATTGCCTTTTGTATAGTAAATTTTTCAAAAATTAATTTTTTACTGTCGCAAATTTTAAATACGCCAGGGATTGCCTTTTCTATAGTAAATTATTCAAAAATAATTTTATACTTTCGCAAATTTTAAATACGCCAGGGATTACCTTTTCTCTAGTAAATTTTTCAAAAATTTATTTTATACTGTCCCAAATTTTAAATACGCCAGGAATTGCCTTTTCTATAGTAAATTTTTCAAAAAATTATTTTTATACTGTCGCAAATTTTAAATACGCCAGGGATTGCCTTTTCTGTAGTAAATTTTTCAAAAAATAATTTTATACTGGCGCAAATTTTAAATACGCCAGGAATTGCCTTTTCTAGTAGTAAATTTTTCAAAAAATTATTTTATACTGTCGCAAATTTTAAATACGCCAGGGATTGCCTTTTCTGTAGTAAATTTTGCAAAAAATAATTTTTTACTGTCGCAAATTTTAAATACGCCAGGGATTGCCTTTTCTATAATAAATTTTTCAAAAATTAATTTTTTACTGTCGCAAATTTTAAATACGCAAGGGATTGCCCTTTCTATAGTAAATTATTCAAAAAATAATTTTTTACTGTCGCAAATTTTAAATACGCCAGGGACTGCCTTTTCTACAGTAAATTTTGCAAAAAAATAATTTTATACTGTCACAAATTTTAAATACGCCAGGGATTGCCTTTTCTATAGTAAAATTTGCAAAAAATAATTTTTTCCTGTCGCAAATTTTAATTACGCCAGGAATTGCCTTTTCTATAGTAAATTTTTCAAAAATTTATTTTATACTGTCGCAAATTTTAAATAAGCCAGGGATTGCCTTTTCTGTAGTAAATTTTTCAAAAAATAATTTTATACTGTCGCAAATTTTAAATACGCCCGGGGATTGCCTTTTCTGTAGTAAGTTTTTCAAAAAATAATTTGATACTGTCGCAAATTTTAAATACGCCAGGGATTGCCTTTTCTATAGTAAATTTTACAAAAATTAATTTTATACTGTCGCAAATTTTAAATACCCCAAGCATTGCCTTTTCTATAGTAAATTTTTCAAAAAATATTTTTATACTGTCGCAAATTTTAAATACGCCAGGGATTGCCTTTTCTATAGTAAATTTTTCAAAAATTTATTTTATAGTGTCGCAAATTTTAAATACGCCAGGGATTGACTTTTCTGTAGTAAATTTTTCAAAAAATAATTTTATACTGTCGCAAATTTTAAATACGCCAGGGATTGCCTTTTCTATAGTATATTACTCAAAAAATAATTTTTTGCTGCCGCAAATTTTAAATACGCCAGGTATTGCCTTTTCTATAGTAAATTACTCAAAAAATAATTTTTTACTGTAGCAAATTTTAATTACGCCAGGGATTGCCTTTTCTATAGTAAATTTTTCAAAAAATAATTTTATAGTGTCGCAAATTTTAAATACGCCAGGGATTGCCTTTTGTATAGTAAATTTTTCAAAAATTAATTTTTTTACTGTCGCAAATTTTAAATACGCCAGGGACTGCCTTTTCTATAGTAAATTTTGCAAAAAATAATTTTATACTGTCACAAATTTTAAATACGCCAGGTATTGCCTTTTCTATAGTAAAATTAGCAAAAAATAATTTTTTACTGTCGCAAATTTTAATTACGCCAGGAATTGCCTTTTCTATAGTAAATTTTTCAAAATTTATTTTATAATGTCGCAAATTTTAAATACGCCAGGGATTGCCTTTTCTGTAGTAAATTTTTCAAAAATAATTTTATACTGTCGCAAATTTTAAATACGCCCGGGGATTGCCTTTTCTGTAGTAAGTTTTTCAAAAAATAATTTTATACTGTCGCAAATTTTAAATACGCCAGGGATTGCCTTTTCTATAGTAAATTTTTCAAAAATTAATTTTATACTGTCCAAATTTTAATACGCCAAGCATTGCCTTTTCTATAGTAAATTTTTCAAAAAATAATTTTATACTGTCGCAAATTTTAAATATGCCAGGGATTGCCTTTTCTATAGTAAATTTTTCAAAAATTTATTCTATACTGTCGCAAATTTCAAATACCCCAGGTATTGCCTTTTCCATAGTAAATTACTCAAAAAATAAGTTTTTACCGTCGCAAATTTTAATTACGCCAGGGATTGCCTTTTCTATAGTAAATTTTTCAAAAAATAATTTTATAGTGTCGCAAATTTTAAATACGCCAGGGATTACCTTTTCTGTAGTAAATTACTCAAAAAATAATTTTTTGCTATCGCAAATTTTAATTACGCCAGGGATTACCTTTTCTATAGTAAATTTTTCAAAAATTAATTTTTTACTGTCGCAAATTTTAAATAAGCTAGGGATTGCCTTTTCTATAGTAAATTATTCAAAAATTAATTTTTTACTGTCGCAAAATTTAAATACGCCAGGGATTGCCTTTTCTATAGAAAATTTTTCAAAAATAATTTTATACTGTCGCAAATTTTAAATACGCCAGGTATTACCTTTTCTATAGTAAATTTTTCAAAGATTTATTTTATACTTTCGCAAATTTTAAATACGCCAGGGATTGCCTTTTCTATAGTAAATTTTTCAAAAATTTATTTTATACTGTCGCAAATTTTAAATACGCCAGGGATTACCTTTTCTCTAGTAAATTTTTCAAAAAATAATTTTATACTGGCGCAAATTTTAAATACGCAGGAATTGCTTTTTCTATGGTAAATTTTTCAAAAATTAATTTTTTTACTGTCGCAAATTTTAAATACGCCAGGGATTGCCTTTTCTATAGTAAATTATTCAAAAAATAATTTTTTACTGTCGCAAATTTTAAATACGCGAGGGATTGCCTTTTCTATAGTAAATTATTCAAAAAATAATTTTTTATTGTCGCAAATTTTAACTACGCCAGGGATTGCTTTTCTGTAGTAAATTTTTCAAAAAATAATTTTATGCTGTCGCAAATTTTAAATACGCCCGGGGATTGCTTTTTCTGTAGTAAGTTTTTCAAAAAATAATTTTATACTGTCGCAAATTTTAAATACGCCAGGGATTGCCTTTTCTATAGTAAATTTTTCAAAAATTAATTTTATACTGTCGCAAAATTTAAATACGCCAAGCATTGCCCTTTTTCTATAGTAAATTTTTCAAAAAATAATTTTATACTGTCGCAAATTTTAAATACGCCAGGGATTGCCTTTTCTATAGTAAATTTTTGAAAAATTTATTTTATACTGTCGCAAATTTTAAATACGCCAGGGATTGCCTTTTCTGTAGTAAATTTTTCAAAAAAATAATTTTATACTGTCGCAAATTTTAAATACGCCAGGGATTGCCTTTTCTATAGTAAATTACTCAAAAATAATTTTTTTGCTATCGCAAATTTTAATTACGCCAGGGATTGCCTTTTCTATAGTAAATTTTGCAAAAAATAAGTTTTTACTGTCGCAAATTTTAAATACGCCAGGGATTGCCTTTTCTATAGTAAATTTTTCAAAAATTAATTTTTTAGTGTCGCAAATTTTAAGTACGCCAGGGATTGCCTTTTGTATAGTAAATTTTTCAAAAATTAATTTTTTACTGTCGCAAATTTTAAATACGCCAGGGATTGCCTTTTCTATAGTAAATTATTCAAAAATTAATTTTTTACTGTCGCAAAATTTAAATACGCCAGGGATTGCCTTTTCTATAGAAAATTTTTCAAAAAATAATTTTATACTGTCGCAAATTTTAAATACGCCAGGGACTACCTTTTCTATAGTAAATTTTTCAAAATTTATTTTATCCTGTCGCAAATTTTAAATACGCCAGGGATTGCCTTTTCTGTAGTAAATTTTTCAAAAAATAATTTTATACTGTCGCAAATTGTAAATTCGCCAGGGATTGCCTTTTCTATAGTAAATTTTTCAAAAATGAATTTTTTTATTGTCGCAAATTTTAAATACGCCAGTGATTGCCTTTTCCATAGTAAATTTTGCAAAAAATAATTTTTTACTGTCGCAAATTTAAAATACGCCAGGGATTGCCTTTCTATAGTAAATTTTGCAAAAAATAATTTTGTACTGTCGCAAATTTTAAATACGCCAGGGATTGCCTTTTCTATAGTAAAATATTCAAAAAATAATTTTTTACTGTCGCAAATTTGAACTACGCCAGGGGTTGCCTTTCCTATAGTAAATTTTTCAAAAAATAATTTTATACTGTCGCAAATTTTAAATACGCCAGGGATTGCCTGTTCTATAGTAAATTATTCAAAAAATAATTTTTTGCTGTCGTAAATTTTAATTACGCCAGGGATTGCCTTTTAAATAGTAAATTTTGCACATAATAATTTTTTACTGTCGCAAATTTTAAATTCGCCAGGGATTGCCTTTTTTATAGTAAATTTTTCAAAAATTAATTTTTTACTGCCGCAAATTTTAAATACGCCAGGGATTGCCTTTTCTATAGTAAATTTTTCAAAAATTAATTTTTTACTGTCGCAAATTTTAAATACGTAAGGATTGCCCTTTCTATAGTAAATTT
The DNA here is from genome assembly GCA_963930735.1 of Dioctria linearis. Taxonomy (NCBI): domain Eukaryota; kingdom Metazoa; phylum Arthropoda; class Insecta; order Diptera; family Asilidae; genus Dioctria; species Dioctria linearis. The sequence goes on along the minus strand of CAWVNZ010001881.1, from coordinate 37 downwards.
TTCAAATAATAATTTTTTATTGTCGCAAATTTTAAAT